>ML677361.1:14889473-14973230 GCA_007922305.1 Dermatemys mawii
AGCTGTTTGGTGTTGGGAAGCACATGGAGGTAAGCAGAGGAGGGGGGACGCGATGCACTGGGAGGTTAAGACAGAGGGGCGCTTAGTGGGATATAGGAAATAACTCCAGTGTGTGTGTGGGGCGAGGGATGTGGGGAGCTTGGCAGGCCACAAGAAATGTGGCCCACAGGCCGCGTGTTTGAGACCCCTGGGTTAACCTGTCCAAATCCTGCAGCTCTCTACTGTCCCCCCCACCCTGGCTCACTCCTCCTAGATCTTTTCAATGTTTGAGACTTAAGATGGAAGTGGAAAAGACTTCCTGTAGTTGAATGGCTTCCGTCAGCATGGTGGAGAACATACTTGTCAGGCTGTTCTTTGGAGCTAGCTCTGTAGTGAGTCATAGCAAGCTGACCACAGTTACGAAGGCATTTAGAGCGTGTGTTAGTGCAGGCGGGAGGAGGTGACCTCGTTTCAGGGTTGGTTTTGTAACAGGGAATCCTGTTGAACTGCAGAATCCCCGTTACGAGCGTGTGAAAGGCCTGACTCGAAAGCCTCCAAATCCAGGAAATGTAGAAGTGAGGCTGAAATTCCATTCTGCTCTTCAGTAGCACAGCACCTAGGGGAGTGTCTGGGATGGGGTTGGGGTTGGCAAAGCTCTGTGGTAGAAAGCCAGGTAAGACGGGGGAAAGGGACGGGCTTTCGGCTCAGTTTCTTTGCTCGTACGGGGATGCTTGGGGCCTTTCTCCTGCCCTCTTTTACATTCCACAAGGTGGCTTTTTGTCCTTGGTAACCGAGAGACATGTGAGAGCCTCGCCATGGTTCTCCCTTCCGTGCGTGCTGTGAAGGGGCATGTGAGGGGCTTGGCGCACTCTCTTCTCTTCTGGCCCCTGGAGAGTACCTGGCCCTTGACGAGCCGGCGCTCTAGCCTTCCAGCTCAGCTCCACCCCCCGCCCCCGCAAAAAAATACTTGTGTGTATTCCTCCCTGGCTTGGTAGCAACACCCTAGTGTCAAGTCTTACTGAAGCTGGTGAAGAGTAGAAGGGAAACCCTCTTGGCTGGTCCTCAGGAATTTTGAGTCCTGCTGGTTGGGCGGCTTCCTGACAGTTTGCTGCTCATGTGGGGTGGTCATCAGCCTGTCCGGCAGGCTCAGGAGCATTTCTGCCTGGGCTGCGGCTCCTCATCCTGATCTTTGCTGGTCAGTTGATTAGCCCCAGATGGGCAAGGAACTGCTCTGTCTCTGGACCCCTTATTGGCTGTGGCAGCGTGCAGTTTAGACGCTCCATCACGGCGTTGTTTCTCAAGGGTGCTATGTGCATTGGAGTGAATGGGCAAATTCTGTCCTGATCAGAAACTAGACATGGGGGTTGGAGGCTGGAGTGAGCGGGAGGAGAGAGAAACATGCCAGGGTTGCACACATTTCAGAGCCTTTTAAAGAGAGTCCACTTTGAGTGTGACCCCCAAAACTGAGCAAATGGTCAGGGCCGTGGCTCGACTTCTTTTATCTTCCAAACCGGCTTTGCTTTCCCTTTTGTGGCACCGTCTAATAAAGTGAAACCAACCAGTTGTGTTGGAGGCAAGTTGAAGCATGAGTGCTAGGTTTTTCCAGTCGGCCGTTCCTCGCTGCCTGGCATGAATGCTGGTTTTATTCCGCTGAGTTAAGGTCGGAGCGGTTTGCTGGCACAGCTTCTAAAGGCTATTTTTACAGCTGCATTAAATCTTCCAGAGTTATGTGATACTGCTGAGGTGTTTAGGACCTGGAGAGGCCTTGTTTGAGGCTGCAGATGGGAACCCAACAGAATCATCTCCCACTTCGTGAAAACAGAGCAGTCTTTCCCCCTCTTCCCATCCATGCAGATTCCACTACGGCCCCGTCAAAGCTACCTTGTCTCCCTTAACAAGGTGGAGGGTGGGGCAATTCTCAGAAACCTCTCCCTCTGTGATCTCCTTGTGCTCTGTTTGTAAATGTACATCTCTCACTTGGCAGAGGTATCACTTGGCACCTGACCATGGCGGTAGGGACAGAGCTCATCTCTGGTTGGGACTATAGGGGAGGACAGATGCATTTGTTTGCTTTGAAGTTTCCTTGCAGTGTGGTACTAACCCAGGCGTGGCGCTTGCTTGCATGTGTCGGCCAGGTCGCTTTTGTTATGGGCCATCTGTGTAGTAAGAGCTAGTTTGGTGGGAGATGGCGGAGGAATAAACCTGCCCCGGTGCTATTAAGTGTCTGCTTTTTATGATATTTTGATTCAGGTTTGCTACGTCCTACAACGTATTTTGCAAGAATAGAGTCCTAACCCTAAGTAAATTCATGACTACTTAGGCTGCCTGCAGGATATTTTTGATTACTTTGGTAGGGACTGTTGGTTTCTTACGTTTGTACAGTGTTTAGCACTATGGTGCTCTGATGTCTAGGTGTGACCATAATACAAGTAAATCCATAGCTTTGTCTGCCCGTGGTCCTGCGTTCACATACCTTGACTGCATATCTGCTGTTGTAAACAGAGGGGAAGGGGGGTTCAGAAATTAACCTTAAAATGGTTTCAGGCGCAGAGAAACTTCCACAGGAAGAGAGATTTGAAACATTGCGGCTGTTTTGTTTAAAGATGAGGCAAGTAAGAGGGGACAAGATAAAGGCATTCCAAACAATGGGTGGCATATAGAAGGTAAATTGGGCACTTCTGTTTACCTTTCTCATGATGCAAAACCAAAAGGTAACATGTTTTGTGGCTATCTTATGGAACTCCTTGCCACAACGTATCATTAAGACAATGAGTTCAGAATTCCAAAGAGGACTGGGCACTTGTATGTCTAATGAGAACATGCAGAGTTCCATTAATAAGGATTTAAGAAAAAGGAACAAACCCCTTCCCAATTTTTTTTTTTTTATATTTTGTAAGGGATATAAATCCTCATGCTTTGGAGTATAAACTAACCTCTAAGATGTGGGGTTAAGAAGAAATTCTCTGTATAGGTAGGTTGGTTATTCTATCATAGCCCAATTCAGAGTTTCTTACTTTCCAGGTAAAGAATCTGGTACTGGGCACTGTCAGAGAGACAGGATGCAAGTGAGCCCACTGGTCTGATATGTTCTCCCATCCCTGTAGAGCTCACTTTTGCTTGAATTAAAATAAATTCTGTGCAGTCTCAGTAGAAGTGTGGGTGTTCTTAATGGCAAAGGCAAAAGCCTTTCCTTTTTTAAGGCCAAACTCAGCAATGATGATTATCTGAAAACAGCTTTGTGAACAGTTCCTCCCTTTGCTCCCAAGTGCACTGAATCATTGCTGTCTCCTTTCGGTTGGTCCACAGCATTTTCCACGTTAATGGCTAGCTGGAGCAGCATAATATGTGGATGTCTTGTCAATTGTTGTCTTGCTCAGCTTCTGGAAGGAGGGGTTGCTTATTGAATACTCTGTGACCTTCAGCTAAAGGTGAAAATGCATATTACTTGTATGCTTAACCTTCTAATGTGTCATGAGCTCCTGCTCTCATGAAGGAAACCTTTGCATGAAGAGTTTTCACTTTCCGTCAGCCTGCAGATATTTTCTGTAAACAGATGAATTAGACTGAACATAAGAACGGCCCTGCTGAGTCAGACCAATAGGCCACTGAGCCCAGTATCCTGTCTTCTGACAGTGGCTGGTGCCAGATGCTTCAGAGGGAATGAACAGAAGGCAATTGGAGTGTTCCATCCCCTGTCATCCAAACTCAGCTTCTGGCAAATTTCCTTTCCTAGCCTTGTCTCCATCCCTCGCTGTAAAGCCCCAGGTAATCTATAGGCAATGGTGTGGGAAAGGTTCCCCCCAGCTATATATCCAATTTCTTGTGGTGTTTTCCTTAATCATCATTTACCTGCTCGTGCCTTGCTGTTTCATTGCTTTAGGAGTGACTATGACCTGGGCAGGAGTGTGGGAACGTGCCTGGTAGGACTAGCAAAGGGGAGGTTTAGGCATTCTGAGAGATACGGTCTGTTGTTGCAGGAAATATCAACTGGCCCCAGCGTTGCGCATTGGTTTATGTGACGGAGATTTAACTTTGCACATGGGAATTTAGCGCTCGCAGGGGTCGCTAGCTGAAGAGTCCTGAGGAATGAAATCTCCTCTCCACAGAACAGGTGGTTCCCACACACTGCCCAGAAAATTATCCTTCTCTGGCGGGACCACTTCTGTTGAGACTGTGGTTTTGTGAGGGAGACTTCAGCCGTTCATGTTTGTAACTACTGAGCTTACATTTCAAACAAGCACCCTCGTGATTTTTCATGCTGCCCCTCACACTTGGGAGGAGCTCCCCATAAACATCCACAAAGTGACTTTATTATCCTCCTTTGGATTTCTCCTTAAAACTCTCCTTCACCATGTGATGCTCACAAAACTTGGCAATGGTTGGGCTCCGGGTGTGCTGCGAACACAGCCTATCATGCTGACCAATAGCGTCTTGTATCCTCATGTTCCCCCGTCCCTCGTGCTGTCTCCGTCTGTTGTGCTACACTTTGATTGTGAGCTCTTTTTGGTTCTGTGTTTGTACAGTGCCTAGCACAGTGGGGTCCTGATCCATCGCTGGGGCCCCTCGGCACCACTGCAAAACAATAATAAATAATGCTGATTATCAGTTTGATTTTTCACCTAGCAAAGTCAGTAGCAATAGTCCTGTTGACTTCAGGAAGTTCAGGATCTGGTCCACAACCCTCTGCTCAGCGGCTGAGCAGATCATGTCTCTAACTCTGGCTGAAGCTCACCCATTGTGAGGCTAGCATCCTAGAACCACAGTGCTGTGAACTAGCCCATCGGCTTCTTAATCAAAAACTCCCTCGCTACAAGTGCCTGCCCCTTAGGTAGGGTGACCAGATGGCCCGATTTTTATAGGGACAGTCCTGCTATTTGGGGCATAGTGCTATATAGGTGCCTATTTCACACACCCCCACTCCTTGTCCTGATTTTTCACACTTGCTGTTTGGTCACCCTATCCATAGGGTCTGAGACCATCCTATTTTGGGGAAGTTCCATGGCCTGTGTTATACCAGAGGTCCGACTAGATGATCGTTCTGGTCCTTCCTGGTCTGGACATCCACGATTCTATCCCAGAGATGTCCCTTAGACATGGCGCTCATTCAGCGCTGACCTGCCAGGCTGTTGGAGGTCACCTTCACACCCAATCAAGCAAAATCAAGGGGATTGGTAAATATATGCCAGCATGTTGATATAAATAGTTGGAGAGGATCAGAGAAGTTAAATGGGGAATTAATCATTCAGTCTCCACCTAATGCAGGGCTCGGCAAACTACAGCCTGTGGGCCACATCCGGGCCGCAGGACTGTTCTGCCGGGCCCTTGAGCTTCCAGTCAGGAAGATTAGCCCTTGGCCCCTCCCTTGCTGTCTCCCTTCCCCTGTAGCCTCAGTGCGTCAGCAGTGCTCTGGCCCGCTGCTCCTGGGCAGTGCTGCAGCGGCGTGACTGTGAGCTCCTGCAGCTCTGAGCGGTTTGGTAAGGGGGCAGGGCTCTGAGCTCCTGTGGGGCAGTGTGTCTAGCTCCGGCTGGGCTGTACTGCTGCCAGACACGCTGCTCTGAGCAGCATGGTAAGGGGATTTGGGGGGGTTGGATAAGGGGCAGTCAGGGGACATGGAGCAGGGAGTGGTTGGATGGGGTGGAGATTCTTGGGGGGCAGTCAGGGGACAGGGAACAGAAGGGAGACGGTTGGATAGGTGGGGGAGTCTGTTGGGGGCAGTGGTGTGGATAGGGGTTGAGGCAGTCAGGGTACAGGGGGTAGGGAGTGGGGTCCTGGGGGGGCAGTTAGGGTGGGGGCTCTTGGGAGAACGTGGTCAGGGAGCAGGGGAGCTTAGAATGGAGGTGGTGTCCCTGGAGGGGGTGTTAAGGGGACAAGGAGTGGGGGGGTTGGATTGGATGGAAGTTCTGAGGGGGGCGGGAAGTGGGTGGGGGTTGGATAGGGGGTGGGGCCAGGCTGTTTGGAGAGACACAGCCTTCCCTACCTGGCCCTCCACACAATTTTGTACCCCCGATGTGGCCCTTGGGCCAGAATGTTTGCCCATGCCTGACCTAACAGCTTCCCTGCTGAAAAGGAATGTAATGTAACAAATGAAAAAGTCTGCAAGTTCGTCTGTGGAAACCTTTGTCTGAAACAACAAACTGGGTTGTAATGCTCGCTGCTGTCTATTTCGGTGCGAGCCTGTGTGTGTGCACTCTTATTCTGGATTACGAAAAATCAACTTATTTTGATTTAAGTAGTTGTTACGATTAATTTAATTTTTGCTGATTTTTAACTTAAATCACCATAGGACGCTTGAAATCTGAACTAAGTGTCCACACTTAGAGTTGCACCAAAATAGCTAAGGATGCAAATTATAAGTTGCTGCTTCAGTGTGAGTTGAACTCACCTTAAAGGAAACCGTTAGGCCATGATGATGCAGTTGGTCTGTCAGCATTTTGTTACTTGCTCAGACGCTGAAACACGGCTGGGGAAGTCGTGAGCCCTTCTGGTTCTTCCATTGGCTTTGAGCTTCCAAAGTGATATGCCTGAAGGCGTAGAACAGAAAAAAAAATGGTTCATCTAAAGTGGTAATTTCATCTGCATTAATAAAGGCAGTTATAATACATTTCTGTACAACCAACCTAAACAGAACGGTTTGTTTCTGGTATGTATCATTCATTGTCGTTGGCAAATCCATCAGTACAATCTTGATCAGTCTGACTCTCATTAATCCTTAAGGGACGCTATATTTAGATAATCTGCTTCATAAACCGGCTCATGTGGTAGTAATGTCTCCTTAGAACAGGGGTTAATCAACAGCCAAACCCCTGGCCAAATGCAGACCGCCAGAGGCTTTTGAATGGAGCCCCAAATCTTTTTATTTATTTATTATATTTTTTATTATTTTTTTTCTCTGGAGTCCGGACTTGACTATACCATGACCAACATATTTGGACCACGACCAAAAATAATCCGTTATCCCTGCCTTAGGAGATCTGATATAGAAACTCTCTAAGCTAGGCAGGATCAGCCTGAGAGAGTCATTCAAATATTGTAGTGGGGTGACGTAGCAGGGAGGCAGGGCTCAGAGTTAATACTGAATCAGTGCCCTAGTGCGGGGTTATAAGGCGATAATGATGCTGGAGGTTCTCTTCACTGACATATAAACAGTGAGGTCCTGATCACTCGTGGTCATTAAAGATCTCCTGGCACTTCTCCCAACAGCAAGGATGTTAATCTTGATGTCCTGACCAAAATCCATCTGGGTAAAGATGCTCTTCCTACCTGAAGTTCTCCCTGTAGTTTTGAACTGGGCAAATTAACTCTGATGGCCTGTCCTGGAAAACGGTTGCATGAGTTACGCATGTTGCCAGCGTGGCAGGGCTGCTATAGGTGGGTGAAATGATCCATCTATAAATATTGCTTTGAGATGAGCCCATATGAAAAGTGCTTTATGCATGATAAATGTAAGGTGCTGTTGGTATTACTGATTCGTGTAGAGGCAGTGAATAATTTTACTTCTAGAACCACAGTGCATGTCTGTATTAATGTATACTTCTGTCACAAACTGAAGACATTAGAGCATCAAAAACCAACCAAAAACCAGTGCTGCTCAAAGCTCCCTCCTCCACCCGTCTCAGCAATCCCCAAAAGCAAAGAGATCCCTAGTACCAGCTGCACGGCAGTGTTGGAGACTGTTTAAATTTCACACGAGATATTGTCGTCTGCCAGAGTACTTTCAGTGATCCAGTGCTTGATGCTTTTTTGATGTTTGAAGACTGATTTGGTTTGGATTTTTTAACTTTTCAAAACCGTGGAACTGAAATGGCAACTTTGATTCAACTGCTTACTCAAGAACTCTTTTATTGTCTCTCTGGAAAAGTGGCTTTATATTTCTGCTGACGCATTCTGTGAGTTCTTTACTGGGGTGGCTTGATTAATTGATTTATGTTTTGGGGTGGGATAGCTTGACGGCAAAGCCAGAAGAACCCCTGATTCCCAGCTCTTGCCAGGAAAGGCTTAACTTCCATCACCCAGGATTCACAGTGCATTTTCCCTGGTGTGTGTATATGTATGTGTGTGTGTGTGTGTGTGTATATGTATATGTGTGTGTGTATATATATTTTTTTTTAAACAGGTGGAGCTGTGGCAAATTTCCGCTTCTGCTTCCTAGCCAAGAAGCTACACTTCAGTGGGGCTTTTGCATTTGATTTGTAAGCCTATGGGATGCTTCCTTGCATTTAAAAATGTCACATGGGTTAATTGCAACAACACAATAAATCTATACAAGGAAATAATACTTTGTAATGAGGACCTTCAAATGACCCTGTTGGAGCTCTGAAAATCACCTGTTTCCCCTCCTCTTCCTTGTGTTCCATCATAATAGAACCCTTGGTGTAGCCATTTCAGTGGTGACTGGCTGGGATTCTCTTTGAAGCTCTTCAACTCCCTTCCATAATTGGCTAAAGGAATTTCCATTGAGGTGAATGTCACTCTTCTCCCAGCCCAGACTGGGACTGCCATACTCTGCCATGTCAGGAAGCCAGTGTAGCAGTGGGGCCCAGGGTTCTACCTGACAGCGCTTTACTAAGCCAGGAGGTGTGGTGCCTTTAGGCTTACGTATGCCAGGAGCTTCAGTCTGCTGTGAAGACTGCCCGATGGTTGTCTGCACCACGTTGATAAAGCCAATGAGAACTCTAAAGCAGCGCTCTTCAAACTTTTGGCGCCACGGCCCCCTTTTGTGCTCCCCCCTCCGCTCACGGCCCCCCCCCGGGTATGTCCGGCGAAATGCCGCCTAATAGAAAGCTTCTGCTTTCTTTCAGCGGCATTTCGGCGGGCCAAAAATAGACCGGGACTTCGGCAGTCTCCCAGGAAGGATTGGCGGCGGCGCTGAGGTCTCGCGCACCCCCAGGGGTGCGTGCACCCCAGTTTGAAGACCACTGCTCTAAAGGATAATCATGCAGTATCACAGAGGGAAATGGCTTCATTCGTTGTGTTTGGAAGGCAAAGCCATCAAACAGCTGAGATCATGGCCTGGGGAAGAGAGGAAAGTTCCTCCTTTCCCAGGATAGTATTCCTTCCTATGTAGATGGACATGCCCCAACAATTTGTGTGTGTGTGTGTGTGTGTGTGTGTGTAAATGATGCTAACACAATGGAGATTTTGACTCTGGGGCCTCTAGAATGGAAATGGTAGGTGGTAGTAATAAAAACCAGTGATGGAACAGCGGCACAGATAAAGGAGCCATGGGGAGGATCTCTATAAAGAAAATGAGTAGGAAGGCTTCCTGGAAGAAATGGGTATAAGGAAGAGAGAGGATTGGGGATTTCTTGGTAGACAAGACTTAGAAACTGGTTCCTAGCATACTGACAGCATGCTAGAAAGCCTGGAGCTGAGAGGAGGAGGAGGGAAGAGGAGGAGTGAGATGGGGAGTCAGAAATTTAGGGCAGAGGTGCTTAAATTGCAGAAGAGATTTGGGAAGGGGCAAGATTAGATGAGGCCCCCAAGGCGAGGTGAGGAGCATTAAAGGAATGGGATTCAGGGGAGTTGTGGTTAGCCTGTGACCACAAGTAATCCCGGAAAGCTGCGCTCCAAGCTTTGGGGGGCGGGATGATTCTGGTGGACAAGAGATGGAAATCCCCAGCAAGTCTCTGTTTTAACTGTGGCTGAGTATGACTCAGGCATGGGGAAGGGAGCACAGGCCCCAGCAGTGCTCTGGACGAACATTTCTGCTGGAAAAGCTCCAAAGAAGTGAAGTCCTAAATTGTTTCTGTTTTGCAGACACCTCTTTGGTTGTGTCTGCTCTCTGCCTGAGGACCGGCTGCTCAAATCTGGCAGCAGGCGTCTGAGCGGCTAAGGACCCACTGGTTAGATGATTGTGATGTCAGAAAAACAGAGCGCTATTCCCCAGATGTTGGTTCTTTTCAGTGAATGGCCTATTCGGCATGGCCAGGGAAAACACTACCAAAATTCACAGCTCACTGAGGGAAAAAATACGCTAAGAAGGATGCGCTGCCGTGCAGCTGGTACATAAGCTGCTGGGGATGGCAACAGATGCTGTCTCAGGGTAGAGATGGCAGCAAAAACCAATGCCTTCCAAGAGCAGGCCATGTGGAGTGTGAGCATCTTCTGAAACAAAAGGCCAAGCCAGCAGTGTTTGGGAGATTGTGTCCCGGTAACTCTACTGGAACAATAAGGATGTTGTTTGAAGCACATGTTGCATCCCTGTAGACAAGATAACATTGTGTTAATTCAACCAAATTTTTATTACTAACCTTATCTCAAACAACATACTTGATTATGGAGGAGGAGTTATTGCTTTATTTTTCTTGCATCTCTAATCTCTCTGTTGGATATTCAAATGGCTGTAGGGCGGGTGGTGCTGGGTTGGGTTGACCTGTTTGATCAATAGCTTCCTTTTGTCTCTGTAATCAATTGAAGATATTTTCTCTGGTCCCCAGAACAGTGAATCATTACAGAAGAAGCCAGCTGAGTTTAGCTATCTAGCAACTCCAGTGTGGATTGCCTTTATCACTGCAACAGATTGCCCCTAACTCACTGCAGAAAGACATCCACAGACAGCATCTCCCTTGATTAGAGTGAAAAGTTAGAGGTGATAAGGCGAGCCCAGTCATAGTGTGTACCACGGAGTGATTTATTTTTAGAATGAATCTTTGAGCTCTGCTGTACTGTGGATTGTTTTCAATTCCCTATTCACCTCTCCCTGCTGTAACTGAAAGGATGCTATCAGGTTGTTCATTCCTGATCTTGACCTAAATAGTAACCTTTGGATGCAGTGTGTGTCTGCACAATTTCCAGACCTGCATATGGCTAGCAGCCTGATGCCAGCATTTGAAGGGGGTAAGATAGCTGTTGCCTGGTGGGGAATGCCACATTAAACACTTCCTTTCGATCGTAAAATGTTGGGGTTTTTTGTGTGTTAAAGCCACTATTAATGTAGAAACTTGGAGCGATTATGTTTTGGGTCCTTGTGTTTCCTCTGCTTGCTGAACAGCAGCTGGTAATGAGCAAGTAGCGTGCCAAGCACTGAGCTAACAACATGGTTGTTACCGGTGCACAAACAAGGCATGAGATTGCCGCGAGCCATGCTTCCCGTAGGGGAAATGGCTCAGTGGGTCACTTACCTGGCAAGATGCTATAGGTTGGGGTCTGACCCTAAGTGCTTGCCAATTATGAGAAGCGTGGGGCAAAATTCAGGCCCAATCTTGCTCTCTCCAAAACCAGTGGAGCCGTTCCTTCCTACGTGCTCTGACCGTAACCATGGGGTTGTGTTCTGGGATGTATCTGGAGGACTGGAAGCGTGTAGACATACAGATCATACTATGCAGCCAAGACCCAGTTGTGATCTCTCTGCATCCCCTTCCACAAAAGTGTGTGTGTGTGTGTGTGTGTGTGAGAGAGAGAGATGGGCCTTGGGTGATGATGGCTTGTTGCCAGTCAGAATAAAGGAACATCTTGATGTTTCTGTAGTGGGTGGGGGGGTGGGTGCCTTCACCAGCGTGCGGGGATATTTCCACACCAGCTCAGAATTTGGTCTGTTTGCTAAATGTCTCTGGGGGTGAGGAGAGAGGAGACTAATGTCACTTTCACGCATGACAGATCACCAATGGACAAACCGTGTTTGAATTCCTGCTGGCATCAGGGCACGACTCAGTTCTAGTGTCCTGGTGCCACCAGGGGCTTGTGCCTGCCTCCCGTGAAGCAGCATTGGAGCCCGGGCTGTGGGAGGCCAGACCCTCACGCGCTGCTGGGGTAGGGTTGCATCAGGGCATCGCTCTCTGCCCCTCCATGTTAACACTGTTAGAGAGGCAGAGTTAGCAGAAGTCTTAGGGCTGGGCACAGCCTCTTAGTGAGAAGACAACCCTATAATGGCTCCTCCCAAGTCCTGTGGCAAGGAGGGGAGAAACCACCCCACCTCGACATCGAGTGGGAACCAAGGACCCACATTACTATTTAAAAATGACCCCTTCCGCCAAAGAAGCAACCAACCAGCCTACCCAGTGCAGGCTCTAAAGATCAAACTCCTCCCTCCCATCTGCCATAAACACTTTAGAGTTCATCCATCTGACGCCACCATAGTTCTGGCAGCGATGTTCCTCCGTCCTCCCAATGACGGAGAAGCAGCAAGAGGCCATGAATTTTAGCCCCGCTTAGACATTTCCTCAGGGCACTGAGTCACAAAGACGCTATCTGTAAAGTACTACTACTGATGATGATTCCTAGCTCTTAGCTCCCTGACATTGAGGAGGTGTTGTCAGGATAAATATGTTAAAGACTGTGAGACACTTAGATACTGTGGTAATGGGGATCACAAGTTCCATAGATAGTGACTGGTAAACTGAGGCACACAGGGGTCTATTTGCTCCAAAGAAACAACACGAGTTACTAGGAAACGTAGGATCCCTGGCTCACATCCCAGGCTCTAACCACTAGTCCAGCCTCTCTCTCCGGCAGCAGTTTCAGGAGGTAAAGCAGGCAGCAGTTTCATACTAATTCATGCCCATATTGTCCCAGGCTTCTGCAGGTTTCACTCTGTGACATGCTGGAACTTGCTGCTAGCACATCCCTGGGAGTGCAAGGCTTTAGCTCTGCTTTCTGGACCTAAGGATTCCCAGATAACACAGCAGATTCGTATGTCCTGGGCTGGCACGACTTGGGTGCTCTAGAACTATCTTTTTCTCCCATTAAGTTGTTCGGGATTCTTTAAAAACAATATTTTGATTACCAACAATTGAAATGAACCAAACACCATCGTCCTACAATGAGGATGAGAAGCAATTTGGACTTAAATTTTTGTGTTCATCATTTTGTGCTCACCTTTTAGGGCGCAATCTGATTAATCCGCTTCGTTTTCAGCCAAGCTGTTGTCTCAGTGCTGTGGAAATGCCCTGTTCTCAAAAGATTTCTTACCATAAGTCACGAAGTGAACTTGTCACACAGGATCTGTGCAGTGTGCCAGCTGGGGGAAAGGACTCGGTTTTGCTTATTCATAAGCATTTAATAAGTGCTCGACTGGTGGTTTATAAAAAGGCCATGCTTGTCCAATCCCCTGTCCCCCCTGAAACGCTCTGATAGCTGCACAGCGGAGTTTGGGGCGTGCGGCATTCTGGCAGAATGGCATCTCCTGAGTTCTTTGTGCCCTAGGATTGCAGTAGGGAAGCTGAGGCAGGTTGAGAGTCCCAAGTCCTTGGAATCACAGGTATTAGAGATGGGACAGGCCCGTTAAGTCACCTGGTTCATCCCTCTTCCATGACAGAGCTGCCCCCTTGCTGTATAGGGTCTCCTGCTTGGTTGAGCTCACTTGCCAATGTCTCAAGTGCTGGAAGACTGTTCGTTCCGCAGCGCCATAGAACGCACCATTAGGGAATGCTCTGCTAGAGTTATAGGTCCCCCTAAAGCAGGGGTGGGCAAACTTTTTGGCCCGAGGGCCACACGGGGCTTCAAAATTGTGCAGAGGGCTGAGTAGGGAAGGCCCCGCCCCCTATTTGACCCCCCACCAACTTTCCGCCCCCGATTACCCCCCTCAGACTCCCAACCCATCCAACCCCCACTTCCTTGTCCCCTGATTGCCTCCCCCAGAGACCCATTCCACTCCAGTTTCCCTCTAGAACCCCACCCCCATCTAGCCTCCCTGCTATCTGTTCCCTGACTATCCCAGCCCTAGACTCCCCGCACCCTAACCACCCCCCCGTCCCCCACCACCTAAGACACCCCCCCCCAAAACTGGCTTACCCGCTCAGCTGGGTGCGGGGCTCCACGGCTCGCGGGGCTCCGCCTGGCCACACGTCTTGCCCTGCTCCGCCTGGCACCCCAGGCCAGTGCCGGGAGCACGGGGCCCCGCGGCTTGCTGCGGTCAGCCCAGCACCCCGGGGCTGGGAGTGCGGGGCCCCGTGGCAAGACGCGCTAGGGCTTGGCCCCCCCCAAGGCCGGGAGCGCGAGGCTTTCCGCGCTAGGGCTTGACCCCCCAAGGCTGGGAGCGTGGGGCGTGGAGGACAGGGCTATTGGCCGCACCCCCCGGCCCAAGCTCGCGGGCTGGATGAAAATAGCTGGCGGACTGTAGTTTGCCCACTTCTGCCCTAAACTCCCTGTAAAAAGGTGTTAAAAATGAATGTTAAGAAAGGGAATGATAAAGGCTGTTCCTCTACTGGGAAAATGATGGGTCATTTTTGTTGCAAGATTAGACTTCAGATGTCTGGCTGTCCTCCTTTTGGCCCCAACCTTCATCTACAGTTACTCCCTGAGGAGATGTGGGTGCCTTGAACCCCACTGGATCAGGCTGTTGGTAAGGATCCTTGGTCCACGAGGGCAAGTGCCTGAATATGGGAGAGCTGTAGCGTAGCAGTGGTTGGCTGTGACCTGACATTGCCTGGGTTTGGAGGAAAGTGCTTTGCTTTGAAGGTCCAAAGCCTGGAGTAGATAGCGGAGTTTGTTTCCAAACTTCCCTTTCCTCGCTCCTGGCTGGAGATCAGGCAGCCCAGACCCTGCCAGCTGGAAACAGGGAAAAAAGAATGAAACGTGCAAGCAACCACATACGGTTAGAACAGCAATCAAACTAAGCAGCAAGAGTGGCGCTTGCAGTGCAGTTATTGGTTTAGCATACAGGTTATCTTGAGGTTGGGAGCTAATGGGGGGCTTTTATTTGAGACAGTGTGGTAGATGGCATTGCAGATGGAAAGCTTTCAAAAATGAAAAAGCTTTTTCCTTAGAACCGTTTGGGTTTCTGTGATGCTCGTGGCTTTCTTGAAGATTGAATTCAGCCTTCTCTCTCTTTCTGTCTTTCTTTCGTAGACAGTTTGATTGTTGTATCTAAATGAGCCTGACAAGCGCAGGTTATTCAGGGTCAGAGGATTTACCAGGAAGTGGGGGTGGGAGGAGTGCTTTCCGTGCTTCGGAAAAAAGTAATGCACCGAAAACAAAAACATAAAAAGACCTTGAGAATGCCAGAGCTGTCTGTCATCAGCCAGCTCCCACCAACACACAGCGGATGTGCAAATTAATCTTACCCTCCTTGGTGGCTAAGGACAGCTCTAGAAGGATTTAAAATAGGTCTTATGCACCTTTCCATGCTCCTGCATAGAGGCTGTTTGGCTCTTTAGCATTTTATTTTTTTTAACACTATTTTTTTGTGTATGATTTGTTCTTCCATTTTGATCCTTTGCAGAACTCCAAGCACTTTAGGTGTGTGTGTTGCAGACGTAACAGTTTTTGTTATGTTATCTGAACTGGTTGTGTTTTTGAGTGCCCTGGAAGGCATTGTCCCAGAAACAGTTTTAAATGGAGAACTACATTTTCAGTGCACGTGGTTGGGGGGGTGGTTAGGGTTGCGGGGGGTCACTGAAAGGGGGCAACTGGGGTAAAGGAGCAGCGGGGGAGTTGGATGGGTCGGGAATTCTGATGGGGGCTGGAAGTGGGTGGGGGGTGGATAAGGTGCAGGGCCAGGCTCTTTGGGGAGGTACAGACATGGCCTTCTATACAATTTTGAACCCTGATGTGTCCCTCCTGCCCAAAAGTTTGCCCACCCCTTGTCTAGGTGGTGATATTCCTCCTAGCATGTTGTCCCAAGGTTCTGGAAAGCAGGATTGACCGCCACAAATTGTGGAGCGGAGAAGCAGCTGAGAGGGCAGATGAGTGGGACTGAGGGCTAGGGAATGAAATCGCAAGACGAGAAAATGACGGAGTGGGGAATATAACAGCTCCATGGAGAAAGGGCCTGCTGCTTTGAGCTATCCAGCAAATAGAGGAGAGAGTTAGTTTGTTTATTTTCCCAAAGAAAGAGAAGAGAGATCCAGAGAGGGAAGGAATAGAGAATGAGCAAAAAATAGATTTTTAAAAAGCCAAAAACCAAGAGAAAGAGATGTAGATTTTGGGCCTAGGCTGTGTTTGGAGATCTTAGTCCCAATGTTTTATCCCCATTCTCTAGCAGGAGGCAAGGAATTGCGGTACATTTTGGGTTGATAGGTGCAGATTGTATCACTTCTTCTCCCATGTGTCTTTGCGCATGGTGCTGCATGCCTCGCTGTTGCATTGGGGCCATCACCTACATTCTGAGTGGAGAGGTCACAAGAAAGGCTCCGGAATGATAAAGATGGTCATCAGAACATCATCTCTGTCTTGGTTGCACTCACTTGAAGGTTTTCTGGCAGGGGGATGCCTCATGCTGTGTGCCTGTTAAAGACTAAAAAAAACAAGGCCTCTTCCATCACCTGCTTGTAAACCCTGAAGGTATTTGTGTGTGAAAAGCGCAGTCTTGCCACACAATGCAATTTACTGTAGTAACTTTCTGAGCAATTAATCCACCTACATTCTGACAGGTCTCCTGTGGCTTATTTGATGACTTGTCAAAGGACACATAATGATTCATGGATTTTTAATCCTTTCTATGCCAATTTTTCAGGTTATGTTTCATACTGGCAGAACCAAGCACTAACATTAGTGAAGTGAAACACGTCCGAGGCTGGCAGTGAACATTTGGAAATTGTATTGGCCAACGCTGTGTTTAGTGGTGAAGCTGGAAAGGCAGATTTCAAAGGTCTTAACTCTTGGGTAGTAGCACATTTTTGTGAGCTTCCCCTTCACCACAGGCAGTATAACAAGACTTGTAAGGCTAGTGAGAATTGGGAGGAAAGTTGACTTGAAGGGGGGATGGAAGGAGGCAATCTAGAAGCAGGAGAGCCTTCTTACAGGGTTAGAGCTGGGGAAATATTGATTTGGGCCTTACCAACAATAATCTCACCTTCTTAGACCATGGGTGCTCAAGTGGGAGGTCAGGCACAGGTGTCAGGGAATCATGACTACTCTGCCCTTTGCACAGTGCTATATGGAGTGATGTTCTGGATAGATTGGTGGTGTGGGTCCGGGAATGGAAAAAGGAACTAGAGTATAGGAAGGATTGAACACCACTCTATTAGACACCAGGGCTGTAATATGCCTGCTTCTTTAAGGTTTGCAGTCCTCTTCTAGCAATCATGTAATTGGCTTGACAGGCTCTTCCTGGTTGGGCATGATGTAAACCATATGTAACTGTTAATAACGCAAAATTGAGATTGACATTTTTACTGGGCAAAACCACCTCTCAATCTAGGAATCTGGGCATTATTTATTCCCTTTAATACGTTTCTTTCAAAAGGTGACGGTCCTGTTTATGGGCCCGCCTATCCATCCGTTCGCTGTGTATGCTTATATTTTGTATTGCTTCCCTAGAGAAGTGCTGAAAACGACATCATATGGTACCTTTAAAAATAGGATGATCCAGAAATTGGGGGAATGTGCCTTACTGAGCAGCTGTGTAGTGTCTGGGAGAGGGGCTGGAAGATCTAATGGGATCATTTCATCCCAAACTTCCTTGGTTTTATATATCAGATAATGTAGAGTAGAGCCAGCTACATGTGATCTCACCTACATTTCCGGGTTCCAAACAGAGCCACATGCTCAACTGGCTAGTATTGCTAAAACTAAGCAACTCGGGGGATTTTATCTCTGGAGATCTGGGTCATATCAGAACTGGGAATGCCAAAGTAAAGTTGGACCTAAACAGTCTCTAGTAGATGTTTTCTTCACATGAAACCATCTGTCAAGTCATGCCTCAGCTCAGGAGAGGCCCAAGTCTGGAATAGCAGGGTGTAGTCAGAGCAGGGGACCTAAAGTACTGAATTCTATGTAAACTCATCTATGCTGCCTAAAAAGAACTGGACTTTGACCAAGATAATCTAGAATAGAAAAAGAAAACAAAGGATAAAGCCACATTATCGCTTACAGCGGGAAATTAATCCTGGCGCCATGGGCTAAGATCCCCGTGTACTATTCTAGGCATAACAAGAAGTAGTAGCTTGTAGACACCACCATTTTCGCTCGTTTAAGCTTTTGTGAAGGAGATGCTGAACTTGGAAATAATTCTGTTTTTCTTGGCTCCTCTGGAGGGAATGCCTAGAATTCTTTTTCCTGGTTTTCCATAGAGTTACTGTACAAACATGTTGTTTTACCTCTTGACATCCCAAGATGTTGGACTTTGATATTTCCTGACAGTTTCTTCTAATCTGTAGTCCCAGTTGGAATTGAAACATTGCTTTTCATTGCTGATTTCTTTGTTGTTTCTTACAATTGAGGGGGAAAGACTTCAAAGTGAGATCATTTTCCAACTCCTCTTGATTTTAAAATCTGTGGGACCCGTTTTGAAAATCTATGGGACTTATCTGGCCCCATCACCACAGTATCTGGGGGCAGCCCTACACTAAAAAGTTGGGTAGACTAAGCTACATTGCATGGGGAGTGAAAACTCCATACCCCTGAGTGACTGACATAGTTAAAGCGATCTAACCCCTTGGTGTAGACAGCGCTAGATCGACAGAAGAATTCTTTCATCAACCTAGCTGCCGCCTCTTGGAGAGGTGGATTAACCACAGCGATGGGAGAACCCAGTGAGCGTTTACACTGAAGCACCACAGCGGCACAGCTGTCTGTTCGCGGCTGTAGCAGTTTGAGTGTAGAGGTAGCCTGAAAGAATCACAGTCTTTAATGTATTTAGAAGGGATGTGTGAAGATTTTTCTTTTGAAATTGGCTTTTGACAGAAAATTGGGTTTTTCTGTCTGATTTCTGTGGACAATTTTTTGCTTTTTTGATTCAAGAAGAAAAAAGTCCAACAAAACAAACCCTGGAAATATTTTGGCAGGAACCCCAAACAGTGTAATTTGCACATGCAGCTGCAGTGCGTCATGGGAGTTATCGTTTGGTTTCCTCCTGTCCCTTTAGGGCTGGGCTCCCTGGCTGACTTGATTCTGCCATGGCTGGTGACTCCCCTGGTGCACTGCCTTCCTTTGCAATTGAAATGTTCTGTGGGGAGAGAGAACCTGCTTTCTGTCCAGCTCTTTTGTTTAGCCTCAGAACCCCTCTGTGAGGAACAGCCATGTTTGTTGTTGCCATTATACAGATGGGGCCACTGAGGCACAGAGAGACTAAGTGATCTGCCCAAGGTGTCACAATGAGTCTGTTGAGCTGGGAAGGGAACCTAAGTCTCCTGAATCCTAGGCTAGCGCTGTAACCACTGAATCATTCTTCCTCCCCCCAAAACATTTATCTGCAGGGTTTACCAAGACCATACACTGAGTGGCTAGGGAATCAAATTAGGGTGGAAACTTCTCAATTTTTTTCAGGTGAAAAATACTTAAAATATGCTCTAAGGTCCTAGTATATCCCTTCCTTCTTGCATAACTGTGTTCCAGTGTTCCCATGGTTGTCATGAAAGTGGTGGGACATTAGGAAACATTGATCAGTGTCTTAGATAATTAGATTATTAATCTTTGCTTTGCTCCTCCCCCCCCCCCATGGTCAGGCATCTATCTGCAGATAAATAGCAGTTGAAATATAGCAGCTGAAGTGTTTCATTGTTTGAATAAGCGCCTTTGTGGCACAGAGCAGGAGGGCTCCTTAGTTAATTAAATCAGAGACACATAGTACTGTACTCTCCAGGGGCCAAGGAACAAAAGGGATGTGTACATAATAAGTAACAAACTGTCCTTTCTACCCCTTTTTGCTTAATTCTCAGGAGCCATGCTTAAAGGGCCATGGTCAAGATGATGATGTATTTTCTCTTTATTGTTACCAGCATCTTAGGTTACTAAAGTTTTTAAAGCATTTTAGAAATTTCATTTTCTTTTTAAACTTTTCCACACTGTGGATTTGACTTCAGCGGACCCACTTGCGTGCTTAAAGTAAAACACGTGTTTGGCTGGTTTGAGGGGAACAGTGCTCAGCGTGTTGCAGGATTGAGCCTTTTGTCTGCCTGTTGCTGTTTCACACCAGTATACCTGCATCCATGCTATAAGGGGTTGTACCGCTTTAACTATAGAGGTGTAATTTAAAACAGCACAATTTTCTAGTGTAGACAGGGCCTCAGGCTGGATAATGAAATGAGCTTGGTTAGTTTAGTTTCTCATGACATGAAGCTCTTTTGGGAAGGGACTGCCTTTTTGTTCAGTGTTTGTACAGCGTCTAGTGCAACGGATCCGTGACTGAGACTCCTTGATGCCATGATAATACAAATAACAACAACAGTGTGCCTTTTTGGAAGATGTGCTTTATGCAAACAAGTTATTGGGTTCAAAGCAGGGGCAACTGGGTGAAATGTAATGACCTGTAATGTCAGACCAGGGGATCTAATGGTTTCTTAAATTCTTTGGGTCTGTTGTGCTGATGGGTTGATAATGCTGCAGAACTGTATTGAAATTAAGTAATATTGCATTACAACCATTTCTCATCGCACCAGGTTTTTCTATCTAAAGTCCCCTTGCAGCTTCCCAAACCTCTCACGTGAGAAGTTTGGCCTAACCACGTGACTGTGTTGCTGTACTGTGAGGGGTGGCTGTTAAACACTTTTCCTGCTGGCCCTGCAGAGGCAGGCCTGCATCCTTTCACAGATGACCAGACGTCCCCTTGAATGGCAACAGAAAGATGTAAAATGCCTGGTAAATGGGCCACACTTGACAATACCTTTCCAAGTCCCTTCCACCAGAAGCTGCGGTGAAGTGATTGATGGGAATGTGGACGGAGTGAGTGAGGCTACGACTGCAGGCCCAGAGCAAAGACCTGCCTCAGTAATGACAGTCAGCTTCTAACCATATTTCTTTGGCGTGTGGAGGGAAGGCCAGAGGGGGCAAATAGCTCAGGGGAAATGGTGCAAGATGACTGAGCCTTTCCGCTGGAGGTCACTGGATCAAACCCAGCCCAGATCACTTGTCCCCAAGGTGAAATGAGATTGTGGTCTGAGTCTGTTGACTGGAGTGGACGTGGGACTACATTACAAACAACCATCCTCACAGTTGTGGTGCCCTTTTGAGCAATCTGATCAGCGGGGGCCCAGGACTGACTGAATAGGCCGTGGAGAGCATCTCAACCAAACATGTGCTTGAGGTTCATTGGTAAGGCAGCTCAGGGACTCTTGCACTGACCCCTCCTCCCCCTGTTACATGGAGGATAAAGAGAGCTCAGAGTTCCCCAGGAAATTCAGTCTGGCACCTGATGTTCTTAAATGAATATCCCCCATAATTTGCTGATGCAAGTGATCGTAGCCTTCTGAACACTTGATATCCTCATAACAACTCTTCCTTTGTTCGTTACAGGACGTGGGTCTCTTAGAGTATCAGCATCATCCCAGGGATTACACTTCCCACCTACCACCTGGATCAATTATGCAGCCACAGCGGAGGAGGCCTTCCTTGCTGTCTGAATTCCAGCCAGGGAGTGAACGGTAAGGAGGCGGGCATTCTACCCACAGAGTCTCCTCCTGGGGTGTCTGTGTGTGTCAGTTCCTCATTCCTTTGTGTTTGCACAGTGCTGGGAAGGTGATGAGCGCTCTGGAAGACCTACACTGTTATTAAGAGCTCTCTGTGTTTTAATGAGGTTTATTATATTTAATGATGCAAAAGCTCTTCTGATTTCTCCAGTCTAATCCAATCCCCATACTGATCCCGACGTGCCAAACGTTTGGAAGAAAGGGCCGTGTGTGTCCAGGGCTGTCCTTCCCGCTTCCAGTGGATGCCACTGCTAAGTGGGAGGACAATGGGGTTGCGGGTGCGTGCTGTGCTTTTTTTATGGTTCTTCATGGGTGATAAGCCAGAGGAAACATCTGACAGCCTGAGCTGGAGAACACTAGTACAACAGGCTGCATGCTCTCTGTCCCTGGTCCTTGGGCCAGACTCTGAGCTCAGTTGCACTGGTGCAAATGTGTAATTACTGATTTATGACTTGTCCCTTTTTCTTAACTTCTTTCCTGTCTGCCGGGTAACTTCAAGCAAGAACGCTTCCATGAAGCTGTAAGTTGGCTCGGTCAGCTCTGTGGGCTTCTCTGAGTGGGAAGTGAATGCAGTGTTTTTGGTTTTGGTTTTAACTCTGAAAGGCAAAAGGGAGGAGTTAGAAGAAAGAGAGCGGTCGGTTTTCGTTGTTCACCTCCACCTCTTCTTTTGTTGCTCTCCTCCTCTTTTTTGTTTTTTTAAAAATTTCTCATTTCCACATGTATCTTCCACTCATTTCATTCTTGCCAGGTCCCATTGCCTTCCCATCACACTCGCCGATAACCCCGGAGAGAGGGTGCAGGGTGTTTTATGTGCGGCTCAAGCAAACACAGTGTGGCTAACAGTTTTGTAGATGCACTAACCACAGGAGCTAACCAGTTATAAAGGCTCTCAAATTCATTGCAAAACATCACACTCTCCATGTTACAGTTTCTCTTCTGCATTTGACACTGAGTGGTCTTGGAAAAAGTAGCCTGGAAGTGAAATACATACTGAAGAACAGCAGACTTACACAGGACAGTGTTTGACTCTTGCTACTGGGTATGGTTAAGTGCAGTTCTGAATCACTGAGCCCTATGTTATGGCTGGATCAGAAATACATTTCTGCTTTTCCAAAATCATAATAGTTCAAGATAGAGAGAGATCTATTAAGTCATCAGGTTTGTTCCGTGCTAAATGCGTGAACCCTATGATGGATTGCTCCAGATTTTGGCCAGAAATGCCAAAATCCCCTCTTCCCAGCAGTGTGGGTTCTGACTGATGAAGTCAAGCCAAACAAGGGAGAATTTGGCAATAGGATACAGATTCTGAACTTGCTAGCAGATGCAAAGGGCATGGTGATGTATGAAGTTGGTGGATTGAGTGCAGGCCTCAGGCACTTGTGCAAAGAGGTCATGTCAGTTCTGATGACTAATAATCCATCTCTCTGCCTGATACATTGTTTTGACTTGCTCTGATTTCCCAATGGTAACTTCTCCCTAGCGTAACACCCGAAAATGAAGTTGGAAGTGGGGCCAAATCAGAGCCATTTATCTGAATCCTCCTCCGTAAATGGGACCTGGATAGAAACAGCCCCTGACTTCAGTTGTTACAATTATGAACGTGCTAGTGTGGTTTGGCAGAATCCGGAACCAGACCTACCCTTTCCTGGGCATTTGCCCAGTAATAATTTGTTCTGAGGTACTGAATGTATTCTTGTTTCTCTGCATAACAAAATACCACAGGGAATACAAAAGCAACCTGCTGATATGACTGACTTTTTTTACATGAGCAATTCTTAGAACACCAAATGCGAAAGGGGCTCAGGAACATCTGCCTTACATATGCTATGTGATATATACAAGAGAGCATAATCTGTGTAGTGTGGTCATGGACTCATAGACTTTGTCAGAAGGGACCATCATGATCATCTAGTCTGACCTCTTGCATTCTGGCTGAGTTATCGAAGTCTTCAAATCATGATTTAAGGACTTAGTTACAGAGAATCCACTGTTGACACTAGTTTAAACCTGCAAGTGAACCGGATCCTATGCTGCAGAAGAAGGTGAACACCCCCCCCACCCCCAGTGTCTTTGCCCATCTGACCAAGAGTAGTATGTTTTTAACCCTTCAAGCACTGATTAAAGAGAAGACGAAAGACAGCATGAGTCCTCTGCTCAAAGGAGAAGGTGAGCTGGTAACAGAGGATGATGGGAAGGCGGAACTGCTCAACGCTTACTTTGCTTTAGTCTTTACACAAAAAATAAAGTGACTGGACGGCTGGCGAAGTTACTGTAGACAAGGGAAAAGAGCTGCAAATTGGGATAAGCAAAGAACATGGCGGGGATCTTCTGACCAATCTGAATGAATTCAAATCAGTGGTTCCTGATGCTGTTTAGTCCAGGGTACGGGAAGGAATTAGCTGAAGAAATCTTGGAACCACGGGCAATGATGTTTGCAAACTCCTGGATAACAGCCCTGCTCCGGTCTTTAAGGATCTCTCCTAACGTAGAGCCCATCTCTAAAAAGGAGGATCCAGGGAACTTTCAACCAGTCGGCCCCGAGCTAGATACCTGGGAAGCTACTAGAACAATGTCTAAAACATTCAGTTTGCGAATACCTGGAGGATGAAGGGGTGAACACTAGCAGCCAGCATGGAATTACCAAGAACAAATCATGCCAGACTGACATGATTTCCTTCTTTGACAAGATAATTGGTTAGGGGGAGTGCGGTGGACATAATATACATGGACTTTAACAAGGCTTTTGACACAGTTCCACATGACTTTTTGATAAGTAGCTGGAGAAATGTGCGCTTGGCAGAACTGCCATTAAGTGGATACCTAATTGCTTAAACAACCACAAATTAAGAGTAACTTTTAATGGGATGATATCAGATTGGAGGGAGGCCTCAAGTGAGGTTGCACAAGGATCTGTTCTGGGTCCAGTGTTCAATAACTTTATTAATGACCTGGATATAGGTCATCAAATCTGCAGATGACATAAAGCTAGGGGGGTTGCCAGCCCTTTGGAGAACAGAGGTAAGATTCAGATGCATCTTGATAAATTGAAGAACTGGGCTATAGACAACAAAATGAAATTCAACAAAGGCAAACGTAAGTTGCTACACTTGGAGAAGAAAAATCAAAATGCACAAATGCAGAATGGCGGATAACTGGCTTGGCAGCAGCACTGCTGAGAAGGAGCTGGGAGTTGTGGTAGATCAGAGCCTCAATGGGACGCGGTTGCAAAAAGAGCAAATGCAGTTTTGGGTTGCATTAACGGAGGCATAGCATGCAAGTCATAGGAAGTGATTGTACTACTCTGCTTGGCTGCTCTGTTCTGATTGTACTACTCTGGTTAGGGCCCATGGTAAAAAGAAGAGATGTCCCCGTGATCTTGCCCTCTGGCTGTAGCAAGGCAGGACGGTAGCCTGTATCTGACACAATGAATAGTTTTGGTTGCCCTGGCACAGAAGCAAACCCCAGTGCTGCAGGGAGAGGAGCAGCTCAGGAATCCGGGCAGCTGAGTCCCCTGTGGCAGGTTCAAGCAAGGCGCGTCTGTAAGCACTTTGGCGTTGTTCCGCTGTTCCTCCAAGCGGAGGCAGCTGGCTCTCGGCATGCAGGGCTTTGAGGGCTGACAGACACAAATCATGGCTGTGAATTGGGGGTGGGAGGATGGGAAGCACAAAAGTGCTCTCTGTCTGAAAGGAAGAGCCTCGTCCCGCCTTCGGTGGTGTAATACTCTGCCTGGCACAGAGCAGCGGGAGGTGTGAGGTACTTGTTTGTGGATTTCTAGGCTGCTGCCCCCCTCTCGTTTAGAATATACAGAAACAGCCTGTCTGGTGTTGGCTGCTTCGCCTGACGCGCTGTCAGAATCACTTTTTCCCCACGCCCTTTAAAAAAAAAATAAGTGCAAGCGAGTCTGGTACAAGTGGAAAGTGCCAGACTGCCGGCCCCAGAGCCTGAGGGCTTGTGTTTATTCACAGAACAGATGCAGCCCAGGCGGACTTCCCTGGCCAGCATGCCAAGTAGCTAACCTGGAGCACCGACAGCCTGGAGAAATTCAGTATTCTGAACCCATCCAGTGCTGGCCTCTCTGGGCCCACCAGTTGGGGCAGTCGGATTGGTGCTATTGATGCCGTCCCATTGGAAAAGGGTTTGATGCAACTTACTTGACACCGACGGAAATGAGATTCAGGAGACCAAGGTGCCGTTCACTCTGGCCTGACGTTGTTACCTTGGGCAAGTCCCCTCACCTTTCCATGCTTTGTAAACTGTGGTGACACCACTGAACTACTCCACCGGAGTGTTTTGATGCTTGTAAAACCTATTGAGATCCCTTGACTTGTGCAGCATCTTCTGCCTGGAATTGTTATCGAAAAGGTGGTTGTGATGGGGGCCAGGCGCTATCTCTCTCTACCCTGTTGATTAGTCTATCTTTGCTGCTGAGGAGTGGCTTTAGGAGCTCAGTGGAATGGGAATAGGCAATAGACTGTTTCATTGGGAGGATACCAGTTCAAATCCGGCCCATGTTTACAGTGACAGAAAGCTGGGCTGTTTGGTGTCCTGGGTTGTGTGGGGAATGGATTTGGTGTCAGTCCTTTTCCAGTGCACAGAACAACTCAGTCCCCTGATTTGTCAGTCAAAGCAGAGGGATCGGGGTTGAGTGGGCTATGGAGAGGGAATTACCGTTTTGCTGCTGGAGTGGTCATGGCAGGTCAGGATTTTGGCCTGTTGGCAGGTTAGTGTTGGGGAGGTTTGCCCAAGGTGTGAGGCTGCTTCTGGAAGACCCCAAAGATTGGAGGTGTGAAGTCATTGCGCAGAGCAGGGTGTGAGAGCAGCAGTCCAACTTTCTCCCTGCTGCCTGATTGTTGTGGAGCCCTGGCTTGTCGCCTGGGATGGCCAGCTGGTGCCAGTTGTGATAGTGATGAGGTGGACTCTGGGCACCCAGTTGCGAGGGGCTAGTTTGACACCAGTTGTGATGAAGAAGGGCTTGCAGATATGGGTACTCAGAAAGGGCAGGCGGTAGACCTGGTGGTGGGCTTGGAGCTGACTTTCACGTGAACGTTTTGGAAGGGCTCCTGGGGACAGGTAGTGGTCAGCACTGCTGGGCCCCAGAGCATGTCTCTCTCCAGGGAGGCCTTGTGCGCTCTTTGGAGCTCCACAGCATTGGGGTGGTGCTCGCAGGGTTTCCTCTGCTGAGTCATAAAGGCTGGGCAAAAAGGTTTCTACAACACTTAATACATCCTGGAGCTGTCATCTTTCTGGCACTGCTCCCACTGGCTCCCATCGTGAGACATTGAGCCATCCTTTTGACCTTCCCTGCTTCCCATACATGGCAGCCTGGCCCTGCTGAGGTTGCTGCTTGGAGTAGCTGCTGACACTTTCCTTTGCACGAGCAGGGTCATACCCATAGGGAAGGGAACTTCTCTGGGTTTTGATCTAGAAGAAATTACCCACGCACTTTGTGGATGGCTAAGAACTGGCAGCTTTCTGGTGATCCTGGCTTGAAGGAAGGAAGTCTTGAACCCTGTTGGCAGCATTGCTTTGGGGAAGTCACCTCCACATTTCGTCTTGCTGATGTGCTGCTTTCCCTGATGGTTTATTGATTGCAGCTTTTTTCTTGGAAGGAGCTGTAAGACTTCCCCTTAGCTTGTTCAGTCGACTGTGCCAGCTGGCATGCAGGAGCTAAGAAAAGTATTTCAGGATCTACTGTTGGTACAAGTTGTACCGTGAATACTTGCAAAGGAATGTCCTGGCAAGATTACAGGGCTGATCTTATTTTTTTCCCCAATTTTAATCTGCAGGAGAAATGAGAATAATTGGGTTGAGTGTAGCGTGGCAGGTGGTGTGTGTGTGTGTGTGTGTGTGTGTAACGGTTTTTAGTCAATTTTTCTTATTAAGAAAGAAAATTTGGCTAGATAATGGTTTCACTGGGAGGAATTGTAGCTGTAATGTACGGAACACATGTTTATGTGGGGTAAAGTGAGTTGCTGTTTTCAGGGGAGGTAGATTATATCACTAGTTTGTGAGCCAGACCCTTTCTTTGGAGTTGGTTCACTGAGCAGCGATTCAGGTTTTAAAGAGTTCACCCAGCACTGATGTGAGGTATGTTCCCTTGGACGATAATGATTTTTAGGTTTGTTAACCAGCTGTCAGGTTTCTGCGGCAGTCCGGAGTAGCCACGTACGCTATAGAATGAGGGATGGCCTAATTACTATGTTTATTGAATATGATTAATCCCTCTGACTGACGAGCCCTGGGAGTTGGAAATGTGTGGAAAGCCGCCACAATATGCAGCTAAGGAAATAATGTGCAGTTTTTCCATCTTAATCGGTTTTGGGCTGAATGGCACCAAATGTTCCAGAGTTAACAGTGCGATCGCTCTGATTTTATTTACTCTGCTTAATTAAGGTCCCGTTTTAAAGGCGACCCCCTTTTTCAGCTGAAGGCTGTAATGCTGGCTTCACTTCGCTCCACCCGTCACCCCACATGTTTTTTCACAACATTAAAATTACATTCTTGGTCTGATTTATTTTTTCCCCCCCTAAAATTAATGTGGGAAAATAATGGATGAAAGCCACAGCTGGCAACATCTGGATATTGGTTCCCTATGTTAAGATCCGCTCCAACAAGCTTCTTCAATTCCCATTGGAGCTAGGTTGAGTTAAGGTGCTCAGCACCTCACAGGATCAGGCCCTTCGAAGGAAGAGGTTTTCGGTGTAGCATTTTTGTTGCTATAAAACAGGCACAGGAACCTTATTTACTATCCCTTATTCTCCCAAGGCCTGAATTCAAAGGAGGCTTGGATCATGATGAAATGAACATGGTAGTGTCAACTTGATTTACATATATCTGTCTCTTTTGACATGATGGGAGAAGATTGTTCTGAGGAGAAGTCCCGGGCTTTGCATGACTGGACCAATGTGGCTTGATTAGAGGAAAGTGAGGAAGCTTTTGCTATTCGACTTGGTTGATTTTTTGCTTTCCTCAACACTGAGGAGTTCATATTTTGGAATGAAAACTAGAAATGCAGGGTTCTCATCATTATGAATTTCATCCTGTAGGGCAAATTCATGTGCATTGCCACTTTGAGAGACACAACTTCATTGTGATGCAGTGAGGTTTGTACAAGTCACTTCATGATGCCATTTCCCTGCAATGATGTGCTGATCCAGAGTTCTTTTCTGGAAGGGGAAAATAGTCTTGCAAGGTGTGTAACTCCCTTGGTGAAATTGGGACGACCCTACAATCTTCAGGAAAAATGGTGATTCTAGCACATTTGTGAACTAAGAACTATCCCCCTGCACTTCAAATGTTTAAGGTAGGGGTGGGCACACTATGGCCCAAGGGCCATATCTCACCCTCCAGCTGGTTTAAACTGGCCCTCAAGCTCTTGCTGGGGAGCGGGGTCTGGGACTTGCCCTGCTCCCGCGATCTAGCTGGATTGTGGGATCGGAGGCTGCACCACATGCTTAAGCCGAGGCTCCTGGAAGCAGTGGCATGTCCCCCCTCGGGCTCCTATGCTTAGGGTTCCTCTGGCTGGGAACTGTGGCTTATGGGAGCTGCAAGGGCAGGGTGCAGAGCCACCGGGTCACACCTCTGCATAGGAGCCGGAGGGGAGACATGCTGCTGCTTCCAGGAGCTGCTTCAGGTAAGCGCTGCCTGGAGCCTGCACCCCTGGTCCCCTCCCATGCCCCAACCCTCTGCCCCAGCCCATCCTTAGAATCCTTTGGTCCCAGCCTGGAGCACCCTGCATATCCCAAATCCCTCATCCCAGCCTCCAGAGCCCACACCTTCAACCAGAGCCTTTTCCTTCCACACCCCAACCCCCTGTGCCAGCCTAGAGACCCCTCCCATACCCTGAACTCCTCATTTTTGACTCCACTCCAGAGCCCTCACCCCCTCCTGCACCCCACCCCCAGTTTGGTGAGCGTTCATGGCCTACCATATAATTTACATACCAAAATATGATCTTCAGGCCAAAAAGTTTGCCCACCCCTGTTTTAAGGGGTTAGGGAAAGAAGAGCTCTTGTGTTAGCTGACAGAACAAGTACTCTGTGTGCATCCTTGGACTCTTTTTATTGGGTTAGTCTGTGCTCTCCCAAGTGGCACAGTGTTAATGTTTATGCTGGTTCTGTGCATGAATAAAACAGGCAGGGCGCATGGAGTTCTTTTCTTTAGCAGAAGATTTTAAATAGTCACGTTTTAAATAATCCCAGTACTTTCATTTAACCTGAGATTGACTTGGTGGATGCAAGCTGAAAGGTTCGTGCCAGGCCGCTGAGGCTAAGTTGTCTGCCGCCAGGTAGGACTTCCCACTGGTGGCATTAAGAAGAACCACATAGGATAGCCTGGCCTGAGGTAGTCAAACTTCTGTGGAGATTTGGCAAAATCAAAGTTCAAGCAAGTGGTGAGCTAACTCTTCTGTACTTGTCCAGTTCATCATCTGAATCCTTCCTGCGCCATCAGAGGGCACGTAGGCCATGAACAAGGCTGCTCCATTCCTGTCTGGCCTGGGCCGCTTTTGGCATGTCCTTTGTTGTTAAGTCCTTCACTGAGTAGTGTCTGACAGAGGGATTCTTTCACTCAGTCCCTTTCGCATGTTCCTTCAGCTGCTGGGTGACAAGTGTGCCCTGGCCGGCAAGGCTTTGTTCTTAAAACCTGGGCCAGGTGTTTTCTCCTCCTTTTTTGGATAGCTTTAGAGATAAGGGGTGGCCAACTTATGACGCCGGAGCCACATGTGTCTCTTCAGAGGTTAATATGCGGCTCCTTGCACAGGCACTGACTCCTGGGCTGGAGCTACAGGCACCAATTTTCCAATGTGCCAGAGGGGGAGGAGGGTGCTTGGTGCTCAATCCTTGGCTCTGCCATGGACTCTCCATCCCTTCCTGCCTCCTTCTCTGAGATTGCCATGCCCTCGTTCCCACCGACCCCCAAGCCTCCTGCACCCTATGAAACAGCTGATCGGAAGGTGCGGGGAAGGAGAAGGAGGCAATGATCGGTGAGGGTGGGAGGCGCTGGAAGTGAGGGGGTGAGACGATTGAGGGGTTGCTGATGTATTATTGTGGCTCTTTGGCAATGTACATAGGTAAATGCTGGCTCCTTCTCAGGCTCAAGTTGGCCAGCCCTGCTTTAGAGATAAGGAGTTATTGAACTCTGACAGATGTGGGCATTTGTTATAAATCCGTTCCATTTAATATCTAGTATTTTTCAAAGGAATTTTGATATCTGTCTGTAACTGGTGAATTTGATAGAGTCTAGGGAGTAATATGCTTCAATGCAATGTTCAATACAGTACAAGGAAGTATTTCTTCCCCCCCACTGCACAGTCAACCTGTGAAACTTGTTGCCAGGGGATGTTGTGAAAGCCAACAGTATAACTGAGTTCAAGAAAGAATTAGAGAAGTTAATGGAGGGTAGGCCTGTCAACGGCTACTAGGCAAGATGGTCAGGGACGCAACCCCATGCTCTGGGTGTCCCCAGATCTCTGACTTCCAGAAGCTGCGATTGGCTGATGGGATGGATCACTCAGTAATTGCCTGTTCTCTTCATTCCGCCTGAAGCAGCATCTGGCACTGGCCATTGTTGAAAGACAGAGCATGGTCATTCTTATGTTCTCATTAAACACTTTTGTAACAGAAAAATCTTTGTCTGCTAACCACCGAAATCTTCTCAGCTGGAGAGAAACAAGCCAAAACAAACAAACAGAATGCCACCAGTTAATGCAAACCAGTTTCCCACCGGGGGTGGGGGGGAGAGGGAGACGGAGTGGGGGCTGTTGGTTGTCCCTAAAAAAACCTTCTAGAGACTTTTGTGCTGACCTCTGGGGCCTTGTCTGCATTTGAAAGATGCAGTAAATTTGTGCCATTGTTGTTAAAACTGGTTCTGCTCCCCTCTTGTGAACAAAATTGGGAGGAGCCCTCACGTAGACTGGCTGTGGCTGACATTGTAAACGGTATGGATAAAATCCTGGTCTCATTGAAATCAGTCAGATCATTGATTTTACTGGAGCCAGAATTTCATGCTGTCATACATCCCTGCTTCAGTTTCCCCAGTTCAGAGCTTGGACATTGTGGTTAGGGGAGTGAAAGGGGGACCTGACAGGAATAGGACTGTCCCTATTTTCAGTGACGCTAGGTCACTTCTGAAAGTCTCATAGATTGGGAACCCATGTGTAAAATGATTTTTCTGATGTATATTTCAAAGAGAAACTGCTCAAATTATAAGGGGTCCAGAGCATTACCTCCTTTGGAAATGACACATCTTTTATATGATCCTCATAAATCTGTGTGCTACCAGCATTCCATGCCGTTCTTCCTGCCAGATCTCTAAACATGATGTGTTTTCACCAAAGCAGGGGCTACAGACTGACTTTAAATTAGAACAACACTTCTAGCACCCTTGCAGAACCAATCCAGCATGCTGGTTTTCGTATGTGGGTGCGCGCGCGTGAGAGAGAGAATTTTGTAGCACTTGCCTCCTGTTGTGCTGGTTGTGTGCTCAGTCCCTGTGAATTTCAACTTCTCTCCTATTGGCAGGATTCTCTTTGGAAGTGCTCAGAGCACTAGGATATCTCTCGGAGTCTCTGACAAAGACCAGGCAGGCACCAAACTCGGAACTGGGGGAATTTGCTGCGTGAACGTATCAAACTCCCTGCTGGTGGGTCCCTTTTTTTTGGCCTGCTAGCACTGGGAATGTCCTTTAAAGATAACCCTTCCTTTGAAATACCGAGCAACTTCGTTATTGCCAGAGAAATGGTGAGAACTGTCTGAAAAATATGTAATAGTGTTAAAGGTTTTGGCCTCATCCTGCTTTTGGCCTCCCCCAGGTTTGGCAGCCCATTGGAGAACATGGTTATAAAAGACTTGAAGGAGAACCCAAAAGGTTCAGTTGATTTGAGGAACAAAGTTATGTTCTTGTGGAAGACGCTGAGGGCAGTTTTAATTAGCGCCAGAACTTTTATTCATTATTTTTAATTTTTATAAATTGAAAAGTTCAAGCTCATTCCCTCCTGGGCATTTGGCTTTGCTAACAAAACAATGAGACAATAAAGTCAAGATCAGCTCAGATCTTCCCTGGCCTCGCTACTCCCAGGGTTCCTCCTGCTTAGCACACACCTGAGATCGAGTCTCCCCCTAGAGGAAACACGCTTCACTTCCTTTATGTCCAACTAACCAGATACCTTACTCAGTGAATCAACAAAACCCATGTAACCCTTTCCTATCCATTTTAGACAAACATTGCAAGTCTATTACAAACCCCCTTTTTATAAATGATACAGACTTAAAGTAGCCAGGAATCTAATACGGCAAAATATCTATTTGTTGGAGGGCATCTGCAGCGATGCATGACCCTGTCATGTGATGAGCACCCTCAGTATACATCTGATTGCATTGGGAGTTGTTTAGTAATTTGCCTGAAATCCTAACAGTTTATACTTTACTAATTCCAAGTGTCGGTTGCCAAAAGTTAGCCTGTTGGTGTTAGTTACTGGTTGTGCAATTGAACAGAGCATTAGATACACACTCTTCCTTTAGCGAACTGGAAATTTCGGAAATGAAATGGCCAGGTGGGTACTATTTTGGAGGAAATGCAACACTAACTGAAACTGAATGTAACCAAACTTTTTTCCTAGCTGGAGTTATTTTTACTCTCATGGCAATGCCATTGCTACATAAAAGTCCATTGTAAACATCTGGCTACAGGCGTGAATGTGGAGAGGGAAAGGTGTGAAAATGTCTAGCAATAGCAGTTTATTTCCAAACAAGAGAGGCTGAAGGAGTTGTATTGGGTAAAGTGATCTCAGGAGCAGTTTGAAATTCCTCAGGATGAAAGTCAATAGACATTCCGATGGATGTGGAAATGGAAATAAAATAGCCTCTACTGGAATAGTTGCTTGGCACAGTGTAGGTCCGGGTCATGACAGAGAACTGGGTTCTTAAAATTGTATTATTTTATCTTTAAAAAAATGTCTCCATGTAATGAATACGCCTGAATCTAGGTTTGTGGTTTGGTTTTTTTTGTGTTTGCAAGTCCTAAGGCTTCAGACCAGACCTTTGGCAATTAGCAGCTTCTTGATAATATATGCTTTAAGAAAATAGGAATCTGATTTTAATTACCTTTTGTGCACCAGAGTGTGAGTGTTGAAATATTTTAACACCTTCCCTGCTCAGCGGTTGCTGTTTGCTATTTAGTGTTAGCGCAGAACGTGAAATGTTGGACTGCAGCTGGGGGCAGACAGAACTTGCTGCGGGAACTGGGCAGAACAGGAAGCTTGAGAGGTGCCACGGAGTGTTTCAAGGCTGGCTGGGAGAGTGCTGGATCATTCAAGTGAAATGATCTGTATTTCAGAGGCTTACTCTGAACAGTAGCTATGTAAGTGGCACATTTCCTCTCTGCTATACTTGGAGGCTTAAGTGGCAAAAATAATGCCAGTGTTGAACTGATCTTTATCCTCTTATCTCCTCAGCTGAGAGTGAACAAGCCACATTTTATTCCTGTCTGTATGTCAGCAGACTTGTTTACTGAACTCTAGCAGTTTCCCTGTGTCAAGTCGGGGGGTTGTCACTGACAGTGCAGTTCGACCTGCAGAACCTTTGTTACAGGTGGTGATGTGCAAGAAGGAAAACTGGCTTGATGCTGTACTTGGAACACACACTGAGTTTGCAAGCCTAACAGTTGAGGAGTTGGGGGCTTCTTTAACTCATAAACTAAGTGTATTGATCTGGAAACCTGTTGATACATTTAAAGAAAACTTTCATTTCAAATTGACTGAATGTGATTGTTTTCAGGAGAATCCCTCCTCTCTCTAATTGCTTTGGGCCTGACCCAAAGTCTGGTGAGTTCCCCCCCACCCATGGTTTTCACCCTGCTTTTGTACCACTTAAATAACTTGTTCTATTGGGAAAATACATGACATTTCATGAGACCTATGTATTCTGATGATATATTAGTGTGTGTGTATATGCAAAGCTGCCTGACAGACTAATGCTCTACGTATTAGTTTAGAAGATGCACACAATAAACAGGCATGCATGCAAATTCTCAGGAGCGTGCACAGCCAAACGTACTGATGAATCTCGCACCCACCATGTACGCATTTCAAGCAGATCACAATTTAAAGATCTGACACGCTAAAATGGGAAGAAAATGAAAATTTGTATCAGATTATGATTCAGAACACAAGGAATTATTGATAATTTTAAAATAGAATAAAAAACAGGAGAAAAGGATTAAATTGAGTGTGTGCACTACAAATGGTGTGGCCCAATTATTAAATGTAAATATTTATAGGCTAATAGTACTGTGTCTACAGCAGTAAACTGTTTATTCAAATGCAAAGTTTGATTTGGGGATTAGAGTTCTATTGTTTTCTTAAACGCAGAGGTGGCTGGTTTAGTTCTGTGGCAAACCACACTGAATTCCATTCATCAAAGCATTAATCTACTGCAGGGTTCTCAGACTTCACTGTACTGCGACCCCCTTCTGACAACAAAAATTACTACACGACTCCAGGAGCGGGGACCGAAGACAAAGCCTCCATAACTCCTGCAGCCCCAGGCAGAAGGGCCAAAGTCAAAGCCTGAGCCCTACTGCCCTGTGCTGGGGGGCCAAAGCTGAAGCCACAGGGCTTCAGCCACAAGTGGGGGGGCCCTTTAACCTGAGACCCCTCATCCCCAGCCCCTCCCCAGAGCCTGCACCCCCAGCCAGAGCCCTTGTTCCCCCCCACTCCGAACCCCTCGGCCCCACCCCCAGCACATGAATTTTGTTCTGTGCACCAATATGGAGGTTGTGTGTCACACATTGCTTCCATAAGGGTGCATATAACAAAATTCATTCCACACATGAACGTAAAAAATTAGAGGGAACACTGGTCCCGACCCAGAATTTGAGAACCCCCATCTACTGAGTACTTTTTTCCCCATGCTTCCATCCACCAAAATAAACCCCCTATATTTACCAGCAAAATTAAGGCCCCCCCCCGATTTTTTTTTAAACCTGTTTTTGTTATTGTAGTAATAAATGGTGATAAATTCCTGGGAAAAATTAAATAAAACAAAAACTGAAAATAAAAGGCCCTACAGATAAACCACTGGGGGCAGACAAATCAAGTGACTTGCCTAGGACTAGACAAGAAGTCATTGGCAGGGTTGAGAAGTGAATCCAGATCTTCTGGATCCCGATTTGGTGCTGTCACCTCCAATCCATCTTTTCCCTGGATAGCCCACCACGGTGGGGGTGGTGTTAGGCAGGAAACTGAAGGGCACAGGTCTTTAGCTGCCCGGGACGTGTAAATCAAGTTGAACACTTTATTTTCCTGTGATGGTTTATAACCCTTGGGGAATTCTTAATGTGGAAATGCAGGAGCCCTGTGTCTGCTAGAATGGCTTCTTGTGACTCTGAAATTGCCCCCCTCTCTCTCCCCAGGTCGCAGGAGTTGCACCTGAGAGCCGAGCCCCACTCCTATCTCTCTGACCTGAGCAAACAGTCGGAAATAGAGTTCATTGAAACAAAACGACCACGGCTAGACCTGCTGCAAGACCCGCTAATGCGGCACTCGCCTCTGCTCAACCAAAACCAGCAGGGAGGGACGGAAGATCTCTCAAAGGTAAGGAGAAGAGCCCCACGCAGCCTTAGAACGCTAAACAGGTGCAGACCATGTGTTATATGGCACCTGTGGGAATTGCATTTGCTTTACTGTCTAGCTCCTACAGGTTGCTTATTGGTAAGGCTAAGATTTTGTCGCAGTTACTTTTAGTACAAGTCAGGGACGGGTCATGGGCAATAAATAAAAATTCACCAAAGCCCGTGACCTGTCCTTGGTTTTTACTAAAAATAACTGTGACCAAAGGGGCTGACGGGGAGCTGAGTCCGAGCCCTGCTGCAGGGGATGCAGGACCTGTGGCAGCTGGGAGCGTTGGGCGCCTGCAGCTGCTGGGAACTGCGGGAGGCCCCCCACTAGCTGACAGCTCCGGCCCCGCCACCCTGGGCTGAAGCAAAAAATGTCAGAGGCCTCTGGAAGTCACGGAATCTGTGACCTCTGTGACATAATCTTGGCCTTACCCAGGGGGCCTGTCATTTTCCAGTTCCTTGAAGGCTCCGTGCACCATTTGGAAAGTGGAAAATTGGAATGTGTCCAGTGGAGGACAACACAAATGATTAGTGTCAGTGGGCTGGCACGACTAACTAGCCGTGTTAGTCTGGATCTGCAAAAGCGACAGAGTCCTGTGGCACCTTATAGATCAGGCCTGCACAACATGCAGCCCGGGGGCCACATGCGGCCCACATGGGCTCACTGTGCGGCCCGTGGGAGGTGAGTAGGGGTGGGGCAAGCCAAGTGGGGCGGTTAGGGGAAGCAGACGGGGGTGGGGCGAGGGCGGGGCTTTTCGGCCCGCAGATGGTTTTTTTGCAGTAATGTGGCCCTCGCTGCTTTCCGAGTTGTGCAGGCCTGTTATAGACTAACACGTATTAGAGAATAAGCTTTCATGGGTGAATGCCCACTTTGTTGGATGCATGCAGTGGAAATGACCAGAGGCAGGTATAAGTGTGCAGGCAGGAATCAGGCTAGAGAAAAATGATTAGGTGGCTGGAGCTCATGACTTATGAGGAGAGGCTGAGGGAACTGGGATTGTTTAGTCTGCAGAAGAGAAGAGTGAGGGGGGATTTGACAGCTGCTTTCAACTACCTGAAAGGGGGTTCCAAAGAGGATGGATCTAGACTTTTCTCAGTGGTACCAGATGGCAGAACAAGGAGTAATGGTCTCAAGTTGCAGAAGGGAGGTTTAAGTTGGATATTAGGAAAAACATTTCACCACCCTCCTAGTGAAAGCACTGGAATGGGTTCCCTAGGGAGGTGGTGCAATCTCCTTCCATAGAGGTTTTTAAGGTCAGGTTTGACAAAGCCCTGGCTGGGATGACTTAGTTGGGGATTGGTCCTGGTCTGAGCGGGGAGTTGGACTAGATGACCACCAGAGGTCCCTTCCAACCCTGATATTGTATGATTCTATGATTTGATGCCATAGAGGTATCGGTTACAGCCCCTGTTGGCTCTAGCATTCTGCTGGACGTTGTCAGGTGCTAAGCAGTGACCTGGATGTCCTATTCTAGGGAGTGTAGGTTTTCATCGTAATGAGTATAATATCCATGTGTTTACTAGGCTGTTAGACATGCCAGTCAATAGAGTAGTTTGATGCTGCCCTTGACCTGGCGTGGCGCTGGGAAGCCCTGCGCCTCTGGATATTGGGCCTCTGATTTAATTTTGCTCGATCTTTTTCTTTCGTCCCATCTGTTTATTTGCTAGCTGTGTGTGAAGTGTTCTGTGGTTGGCTGGCAGCTCTGTTCCCCTCGTTACAATTGTACTTCCCTTGCCGTGAACATTTCTGAGTCATCTCAATGAAGGAGAATAAGTTACACACACTGAACGGGTGGGTAGAGCAGCCCTTTATAATCTTACACCATGAGGCCTCCCTCGTCCGAACCTCATTTAACAAAATAATTCTTTTATCTGAAATGACAGTGCTGCCCTTGTAATAACTGTGATTTAAAAATCCTCAGCTGAAGTGAATTCCTGCTTATTTGGATCCGGTTTGATGCTGCGTTCAGATAAAGAGCATTTGGCTTTTCCCTCCGTCTGAAACTCTATCTGGATTCATGTCTCTCAGCATCGGGAGGCAGATGGCATTAGCCTGATAGAGCCCTAGCTCATTTTTATGGTGATCTAATTCTGGGCTGTCAATGTGAGTTCTTTGGACTGTGAGGCTGTTGATGAACACAGCAGGACCCAAGCTGCCATGAAAATGAATAGGTTGGGTATCCCAATCTGAGGGTGACGTGTGTGCATTTCACGCTAGTTGCTTCCCCACTTGGGAGTGCCAGAACATAGCGATTTCTCTTGATCAAGTGGCATGGGCGACCATGGTTGCAAACTTCCAGTAACGGAGATGCCACCTAAGAAGAAAGGCGTTGTTCGGCTTTCAAGGGAATCCCATCGAGCTGTCCTGAGTGGGAAAGACATGTTGTTTCAACTATCAGGGTGCAAAGCTGGGAAAAATGAGGATGCCCAGGGATCCCAGAGGACTATTATGGTGGACCTCCCTGGTGTGGAGCGAGGGGCTTTGGAATGAAGCTGATAGAACAGACGCTCTGATGGCTCAGGTCTCTGTATAATTAATTGGAAAGGGATAGAACAGTCTGCACTTAATGGCCGGTACCGTTAGGACTATGACCCCTTCCCCAGGTGAATCAGATCTCTCCCCTACAGCCTTGATGTTTTCCCTTTAAATAACCCTTCCTGGGCACCCATGCCCCTTGTGTTCCACAGCCACTACTGCTCCAGAAAGCATCAGTAATGAGGAGGTACCGTGACCACCACGGAGTTTTTCTTTCAAAAGAATGGAGTTACATTAGGATGGAGTTACATTTGGCAGCAGCTCTGCACTGGAAAACATGCTCAGCTGATGGCTGGATTAGATATCTTGTGATGGGGTGGAAAACAAACCCTCCGGTTATGTGCTGTAGAGCAAAAAGCCCCCTCTCCAGGGAATGTGGAGAAACTATGACAAGCTTCTCTCTCTACACATGATTTCAGTTAACACTTCTGAAGGCCAAGACTATAACAGGGGTCAAAAAATAACTAGATAAGTTCATGGAGGATAGGTCCATCAGTGGCCATTAGCCAGGATGGACAGAGACTGTCCCCATAGCCTCTGTTTGCCAGAAGCTGAGAATGGGTGATACAGGATGGATCACTTGATGATTACGTGTTCTGTTTATTCCCTGTGGTGCACCTGGCATTGGCCACTGTCGGAAGACAGGATACTGGGCTAGATGGACCTTTGGTCTGATCCAGTATGGCCATTCTTATGTTCTTCTGATACATTTCTCACTGGAAAACATAAGCAAAGCCATTTGGAAGCCTTAACTAATGAGTATGGGGAGAGCATTTGTTTCTTGGTTTATGACACGTCTTATGATCATTTTCGGGGAATGTCAAGTGTTTGTTGAAAAAATAGAGCAGGAAATGGAATTAAGTGATCTCTCTTAGCCCAGTGCTGTGGATTGCTTATTGTCCTCAGCTCCCACTGAAGTGGATGGGAAGTGAGGGCTTCCAGCATCTCTTGAAAACCTAGCACAGGTGTGGTGCTAGAACCCTTCATCCCAAGAGATGCATTGTATGCCTTCTCAAAGCTGTACAGACCAGGGAAGGGACCTCCAGGTTTATCTAGGCCATTTGCCCCCATAATAGAACAAGACCCTCTTCTACCCTAAACCAAGAAAGGCCACCTTTGGCACTCTCTGGTGTCATTGTACATCTAAAATAACTATTAGCCTTCATGGAGTTATTCTAATTCATTCTAATATAGGCACCTCGGCTCGCTCTTCTAATTAAGTCTTCAGCAATGTTTCTCCATTCCTGGCTGAGTTACACTGACTTCTGATCTAAAGTAAATCTTCACTAGCATAACCATCCTCTGCCTGGGTGTATGGTTGAAGGGGGCCCTACTTCTACACGCTGTCCTGGGATTCTCTTCCTTTGCTGCCAGTGACTGTTTCATGAGTGACTGTGAAGATCATCCCCTCTGTGGATGTCAGCTTTCCCACGTAGCACCTGTGACTTTGTGAAATGGCGCTTTGTATGTGTGTCCTCAGGTCCTTGTTGTTAATCCTCGCTTAGCACTGTCCTTGCAGACACTTGGCCTTTGCTGTCACACTGCTTTTTTTAACACCACCTTAGTGATCACACTTATTCATCATACCCCTTGGTTCTTACAACTTTATCTTTGCTAGCTTTGCTCCCTCCTACCCCACGTGTTTCATGTGGAGAGCCAGATGTCTCCGATGCTGTGTATTCATCAGCCATGCAGACAAAAGACAGCATGCCTTGGGTCTCTGTGTTGAGCCTAGTGAAGGAGGAGATTTTCATATGTATAGATATACATACATAGGCAGTGTGTCTGAATGGCTAGAGCATTAGACTGGGAGTTGGGAGACCTGGATGCTATTTCTAACTCTGCCACTGTCCCACTGGGTGACCTTGGGCAACTTGCTTCCACTCTCTGGCCTCAGTTTCCCCATCTTTAAAACAGAGACAGTGATACTGATATTCTTTGTGGAGTGCTTTGAGATCTACTGATGACCTATAAAAGAGCCTGTTGGTGCTGGTGGTATTGTTGTATGCGTATGTAAAAAAAACCCAAACAACCCCTAACATAGACATCAAGATTTACCTTAACTGGCTGCATTGATGTAAAACTACCATTTGCCTCACCTTCATTAGGATTTTACAAAACAATTAACTTGTTAGCCACCAACATACCCTTTCACTAGTGGGGAGACAGCCTTCCTGTTCCGTTACCCCCTGTGATGCAGAGAAAATGGACATCGTTGTCGAGTGGTAAATGCCAACTTTATAATGCTGCCACCTGGATTTTCAGAGAACAGATGGAGATGAGCTGCAGTCTGTTCTCTGGTACGCTGATAACTATTGAATCGACTGACAAGGATTACTTCTGATGGTAAGCTGGTAGCTGTTTCCCCAGCCCAGGGAAGGAAGCAGCACTGTGCCCGAATCTTTTTGAGGCCCTTGATTCAGGCCACAATTTATTGTGAACACAAAATCACGCAACTCAACTGACCAGACTCTCTCCAGAGGCTTTTCCCTCACTGCCTCAGTGAGGGGAAAAGAGGAGACCCTTCGCCATTGACCAGTGTCCCCTTCTTTTGTGTATCCCTTTCTCTGACCGTGTGATACGTGGGGGTCTCTTAACCCTTTGCAGGCTGCTGCTGTCACACACAATTTCAGGCAAATGAATATTTTTTGTTCTTTTTCACATGTTCTCCCCCTAACTTCCCCACTGGTTTGCGGTTCACTCTGGCGGGCGGGAACTTTCCTGCAGTTTGCATTGTATTCCCTGGCTGCTGCTGCTGCAGTGTGTTATTACCGGAGCCAGATTGGCTTTGGTTTTCCTTTAGGAATTGGAGTGACCTTGCTCTTTCTACTTGGGGTGCCAGTGTGGATCGAGCCTCTCCGTGCAAGGATACTGACTGGAGCTAGCCGAGAGCGTGCCTGAATGGTGGTAGGCACAATCATTGCAGGCTTGGACATGGGATTGACTGGAAAAGTTGTCCTGATGTGTATTTCCCTACCCAATGTGCCCACAAGAGATTTGTTAGTCTGTTTCCCAAGAGCTGGGTTTTTTTGGTTGCTTGCTTCAAGGAAAGTAATTCAAACTGCATAGCTATCAAATTACAACAGAGAGGAGCAACAGAGACCACCCAGACTAGACCAGTGGTGTCTCTACCAGGTATCCTGTCTCTGTCAGTGGAAGAGGCAACCAAGAGCCTCCATTACACATCCTGCACATTGTAATTTCATCCCGTGGGCAGGGTGTAAGCAGTGTCTCTGGGCAAGCTGAGTGTCTTTCTTACCATCCAGCACTTCCTATGCATGGGTGCCCTGTGGGGTCGGAGTATGAAGTGCCATTCTAGGAGGTGCAGGTGATTCAGAAGCAGCATGGCAGGGATGCGGTGTTAGGAGAGTTCAGTTATGTCTCTTCGTTGCGGTTGGGAGCGTAGATCCAAAACCATTGGAAGATGAAGTCCTGGAACCTCTGTCTCTGTTGTTTTAGAACATTATATTCTATCTTGCCCATCCCTCTACCCTTCATCTCTTCTATTCCTTTGCCTTTTCTGTGACTGCTTTTCTACCACTCTGTGTGGTGTGCAGCTCTTCATACACTACTTGACTTGGTAGCACTCCATATGAAGACTGATCACAGAAAGCTCAGACAGATGCATTCCCCATTACTCCAGGAGTTGGCAGGCCTTTTGTTAGTTCATTGAATGACTTCAGGGAAGGCAGCATTAGCTAGTGGGTAGAACATTGGACTGAGATTTAGGAGACCTGCTTCCTATCCCCAGCTCTGTTATAGGTCTTCTGACCTTCGGCAAATCACATCACCTCTCTGTACCTCAGTTTCTCCATCTGTAAACTGAACATAATACTGGCCTTCTTTGGGATCCAGTGAAGAAAAGCATTACAGAAGAGCTGGGTGGTGGTAGGTAGGTATGTATGTATGTATTTATTTATTACTCAGATGTTCCCTTGGAATTGTGACTTCCATTGTTGGCTAGCTTTTTTATTGCTTGTCTTTGTGCATAAAACATCTTTGCTTCAGACCAAGAACTCCTAAAATATTCATGGGGTGGGAGGGCATTATGAAAGGGTGGTGTCACCCAGGCTAAACCATAGATTTGGCAGAACCAAAATGTGCACAGCTAATGTGGTTTTGGTTTAACATAGGTTTAAAAAGAAGAAAGATTTTAAAATGACAAAATAACCCTTTTAAAATAATTGTGTAATGACACATTCAGGCGAACAATTGACTTGCCAAGTTTCACCCTGACTACATGTTCCTGAGACCAGGTCACAATAAATTCCTGGAAAACAGGGTTTATAATGGCAAAGGCAGTTGCCCATTAGCTGATGCTTTGAATGCAGCCCTGCAAGGGATTAAAGACCTCTCCTAAAGCATTCAGGAGTCCTGTTTCCTGTGTTTTCCTATTCATTTCTCTTCCATTGTGCGGTGCCACTCGAGCTACGCTTCCTCAAACAAATCTCTCCCTTCCTCTGTGAGTCCCCTGTGGATTTAGAAAGTAACTGAGTGAAGAAATAGAAGGTTAATGACCCCTACAGGCTCAGCTGTCCGTACATCTCAAACTCCAGTGATCTCTCATCCACGCTATGGCCCAGCTAGAGATTCAGGTGCGATGTCAGGAGCGTGGTTGGGGCTTGTATGCAGGCCAGACCTGCAGCCAGGCCAGACCTGCAGCCTGCGCTGAATTTGCTAATGCAGCTTGTCGGAATGGTTAACTGGTTAACTGCCGGCTGTGTTTTCTGTTCTGTGTCTTCCTTCATGGCTTTGTTATGGGAACGTTCATCTGTTTCTGAGATTAACCTCTCAGAGTTTCCAGTGGGCTGGGTCGCACTGTTATTAATGAAACTGGCTGGAATTTGTGTTGACCTTGGCAGAGGCCCCAGTTAGCTAGGAGGTGACTGGCAGAAGCCTAATCCCTAATTGAGTAATCCAGCCCAAGGGGGGTGGGGAGGCAGCAGCTCTTTGAGCTTGGAAAGCTGTGGTGTTCAGGCAGGATGCGTAGGAGGAGCGGAGCATTCAGAAACCCGTGGCCTGTCTTTGAGTTCATGAGGAAAAGTGAGGTGACCCCTCTGCTCCATCTGCTTGTTGGTAAGGGACCCAGGTTGTGGGAATGGCCCTAGACAGCCACGTCTGGAGAGAGCTGCTTTCAAACCCGAGGTCCTCTTCTGATTTATTACTTTGGAACAATAGTACAAAATGGCTGAGTAATAAAACAAGTCTGATAACAGGAACTGTCGCTGAAGGGCCTTTCTGTAACCACTGGGCTTGTGACTTGTACCCAGAGCCTCCGTTTGCTTTCAACGTCCCCTCTGCGGATCTCGTTCAGACCACGTAGATCCAAGCTTAGTAACTGGGGCTGTGGTCCCTGCGGTGCCTCCTGGCTTATGCACGCCGTCCTTTAGTTCCGGGCAGGTAATGGCAGCCATTGACAGAAGGGATTGTGTCTCTGACTGTGATTGGGTCAGATACTACATGCCACGTGGGCTCGTACCAGGACCCCAGTTGGAGGGGAGACCTGCAGGAAGTGCCCAGGCTGTTGCAGGTATTGGCAATGCAGCAAGTGATGTTTTCCATCTGGGCCCACGCTGTTGCATTAGGCAGCGCTATGCTGACACGTGGTTTTACTGGACCCCTGAAAGGCCGGTTATCTACAGCAGGGGTGGGCAAACTATGGCCCGTGGGCCACATCCAGACCACAGGCCCATCCTGCTCGGCCCCTGAGTTCCCGGCCGGGGAGGCTGCCCTCACAGTCTCAGTGCACCATGCCGCTGGCGCTCTGGCCTGCTCCTCCTGGACAATGCTGCAGTGGCAGAGCTGGCTCTGGTGGGGCTTGAGCTCCTGCCGCTCTGAGTGGTGTGGTAAGGGGGCAGTGTCTAGCTCCAGCGCGGGCAGTCAGGGGACAAGGAGCAGGGGGAGCTTAGATAGGGAGTGGGGGTCCCGTGTGTGTGTGTGGGGGCGGGGGGATGGTTAGGGTCTCTGGACAAGGGGACAAGAAAGCGGAGGAGGCTGTTTGGGGAGGCACCGCATTCCCTACCTGGCCCTCCATACAATTTTGCAACCCCAGTGTGGCCCTCGGACCAAAAAGTTTGCCCACACCTGACCTACAGCATCCTGCCGTGCAGGGTTTGCAGGCAAGGATAAGAAGGATTCCTGTTTCCAAAGCTGCCTCTCGGTGTGTGTACTTGGTGTATAGTTGGGCAGACCCAGAAGAGAGCGTCTGTCTGGCCTCTGCACTTTCTTAAAAAGAAAGATACATCTGTTCACATCAGTTTAGTCCAGAAAGTGGCATCAGGGCCTGCAGTTCAGGAGATGTAAGAGGGTTCTGTAGTGTGCAGCGTATTCACCCATCAGCCTTGCTTTTGCTTGGGCTGTTCACTTGTGTGGTTAAAAATCTAATTCTAAAAATGATTCGCTCTTGGGTGGGGAGTGCTGATGGTGGAGGAAGGGTTTAGGTTTAGGAATGAGATGATTCAGAATGATTTCTGGGAAGAGGAATGGCTTGTTGGCTTTCTGTCTCATTCCAGACATACTTAAAAGCTGAAATGTTTGCATTGCTCATGGCTTTTGTACTGCAAACACTGCTGGCTAGCTTGTCTTCTCTCCTTTCTTCTTTTTTCCTCCTCCTGGATGGATTAATTTTTATTGTGATCCAAACATGTGTCTTGGTGTAGTGGATTTAGCTGCTTCTGGCCTGGTACATATTTCATCGTTCACCTGCTTTTGCATGAGCTGACCTGACTCTGTGTGTGTGTGTGTGTTGGGGGGAGGGGGGAGCTCAGGGGGGCGGGGGTGGGTTTGCCTTGTTTGTGAAAATGATCCATTAACTTGCATGGACAGGAATTTTCAGCCACCACTACAAAGCAATTATTGTGGGTCAAATGCATAGGTTCATTTGTCAATAGCATGCACTGTGCAAAAAAGAATATTGTGTCTGATTCAAAGCAGTGAGTTAGAATGTAAAGACCTGAGATGGAACTTGCCACGGACACTGGGGTTAGCACCCTGGCATGGTAAAAAGTGCTCTCCATGGTCTTTAATGACTACACATAATCAGGACTTTGGTTTAACTTGTCATCCAAAAGAAGCCCTGTCAAGCGAGCCATGTATCATGTTGAGTGGGGTTAAAGATGCCGACGCAATGAGAATTATTCACCTGGAAATTCATGCCTGGAATGCAGTTTTTTTATTCCTTACTTCCTTCTGTTCATTTATGGTGATTGACGCCGAAAACAACCATTTAAATTGCCTTTCAAACCATAACTGTGGAAAAGAGATATGTGTTAAGGTTGGCTGCTTTTTGGGAACCTGCCTTATCGTTTACATAATTAGACCTTCCTGTTCTGTTCAATCAATATTACAAGGTTTGTATAGTGTGACATCTCACCTAATCCGCTTGGGGTGAACGAAAGCCCTTTAACTTCATACACTGTGCCTCTATAATTGGAAGAAATATTGCTAGACTTTCTGCTTCTGAATGGAAATGTTACAAGCTGTGTGTGCTGCAGATACATGTGTGATTTTATATATGTAGATGTAGGGTAGCTACAAGGTTTTTGAGATCCGCTGGCTCCTTAGTGGTGAGCTATCCCTTAAGTACTGCTGTGACTGCTGAAATTCTCATACACTAAACATGTTTGGGGTAGGATTAGTAGTTGGATGGGGAACTTACAGGGAAGCCCCAGGAATGGTGGTGGTGGCTAGAAGTGAACAACAACAAACAAGGTAGTTTGGAACCAAAACTGATTTGTTTTGTTTTGTTTTTTCTTCACAAAACAGACAAACACATGGTTTGGTTTGCGGCTTCTTCTCCTCCCCCCTCCCCGCCCAATGCATTTTTTTGGGCTTATGATTTGCTGAAATTCTGTTCTCTCCCGCCCCAAGCTCTGTGAATGACTCAGGAGGTGGTTTTGTTCCTCAAGTGCCATTGAGGACTCATCAGAGTTTGGAGGGGAGAGGTACTTTCATTGCTAACACTGCTGATTTGCAGTGCAATATTTTTTTTTAATTAAAAGTTCTTTGTGTTTATGGTAATTAACAACCAAAAAGTGCACACGGTATCGTTTGGCAAGAAAAAAGGATGTTTGCCCTAGTGCAGGGGTCAGCAACCTTTCAGAAGTGGTGTGCCAAGTCTTCATTTATTCACTCTAATTTAAGGTTTCAAGTGCCAGTAATACATTTTAAAGTTTTTTAGAAGATCTCTCTCTAAGTCTGTAATATGTAACTAAACTAGTGTTGTATGTAAAGTAAATAAAGGTTTTTAAATGTTTAAGAAGCTTCATTTAAAATTAAATTAAGATGCAGATCTTATCAATTTAGTGTGATCCTTGTCCTTACTTTTCCTTGCTGAGTTTTCCAATGTTCCCAGACTGGCAGTGGGCTGAGTGGGGCTGGGGGCCGGTGGACATAACCCCAGACCCGCAGCAGAGTGCTACTGAAGATCAGCTCACATGCCACCTTTGACACATGTGCCATAGGTTGCTGACCCCTGCCCTAGTGCGATGAAGGCAGGGACATTTTTACCTTGATCAAGTCCTTTGGAAGTTTCCCAGTCATCTGGCATACTCCATTTCGACCGAGCTGTTCCGTAGGGTTTCTTTGTGCTCTCTACCATATTAACATATAGAATGCTGCTGCAGGTCAGTGATGGGGGAAGTGATCCTTTCCCCTATACAGTGTATGGGTAGTAAAGACCATGAAGCAGTGTAAGCTAATTTGGAATTCTTTCTCATGCACACGTCTAGTGATAGACGCACACTCACCACCTGGACATCTTCCCTTCCCCTCTCGGCCTGTTCGTTCTGTCTTTCTGCCGGGGCGATGCCCCCTTTTGTGTCTGCACAGCACCTAGTGCACTGTGAGCATTGCCGGAAATGAATAACGCACAGCGGTGATACCGTACCAAGTCTACCCTTGTTACCGTGCAGTGTTTGTGCGTGTGTCCCGAAAAGTCAGTGTTTGTGACCCAGGCTGGATGCATTTTGCACACTCTGCTGGTGTGCGAATTCCACACGGAATCCCTCTGTCATAACAGGTGGGGAAGAGCAGAGGGGGTTCTGTAATTGTCAGTGCTGTTCACTTACTCTGGTTGAGGAGAGGAGAGACGGAGCTGGGTGCCACAGAGAGAGGCAGCTGTCCTCTGCACATTCATATTTAATGCAGCGACCTCCCTTGCTGAAGCTCAGTGACCTCACCTCATAGCACTTCATAGCGGCTTGTCTCTTAACACCCCTAGCAGCAACAACAAAAGAGAGAGTCTCCGGTGACACAGCCTTGGTTGAATAATACTCAAAAATACCCCATGCTTTGCTTTTTGGACCCAAATCTGCTTTTTTAACATGGAAGCTGTTTGATTATTTTTTAGCCACAGAATGAACGTTGCCTTGTTCTGTGATCAAACGCTTCGCCGGCTGAGAGGACCCAGGGAGGGGGGAGTCGGAGACTAATGGACGCTGCTGGAATGCTGCTACGTGCTGTCTAAGGGTCGTTTGAGGACAAGCTGAAGAACCTTTTACTTGTTCAGTTGCTGACTAAAGACCTAATGCTAGCTCTAGGCACCTTGTTTCCAGCAGAGGATCCAGAGTGACAATTTGGGGGTCTCTTCTTGGTTTCAGGGCTGAGACTGGAACCAGCTTTGTGATGTGATGATCCCCAAACAGAAATAGGGGTCGGATGTGGACAAGTGAGAATGGACTCAAGTTGCCATTAGAACGAGGAGCGTTTCTCCCAGCAGCCCTATAGAAAGGAAACAAGAGGCAGACACCAAAATAAAATGTTTGGGTGGCTGAGTGGGCCGACTGGCCACTAACTCCCACCTGGAGCGCATGAAGGAGACACTCCTGCTGTGCGTCAGAGAATCGGATCACCTCTCAGCCTGGCTGTTGGGATGACAAATTATAGTCCAGCCCTTTTGTTGCCATTTGGGCACGTTTGTGAAATGAAAGCTGTAGCAGAGAGGAGCGAACCGGGCGCCTGTCAGGTGTGTGCTAAGGAACGTTCTTCTTTCCATTCATGTACGATGTCACCCCATGGTTCTTTTTGTAGCAAGCCCTGCAGCACCAAAGATGGGAGCTCAGCTCTACTCCACGCTTGGTCCCCAACCACTTCCCCATGGGCTTCCCAGTTCTGGCCTCCTTCTGCACAATTAACATCTTGTTATGATGAACACCTGCAGTGGCTTTATCCCCAGACCACTGTACTGGAGCGCTTCACCAGCTACACGATTACGCTTTCTAGGTTTGCTTTTCAGCCTGCTTCTTTGACAGGGAAGTGTCTCGCTTTCACGCCTCCCTACTCCATTAACTGAGGGTGAGCGTTGATGGGCTGTGCTTTGTATCTCTGGCACATGGACACCATCCTCCCAGTGGATACTTAGAAAAGGCTGTTGTGTAGTGGAAATCATGCTGCCTTTGTACTGGTGATGTGGCTAAGCAGGGCAGAAACGATTAATAGGTGGCCTTTGTGTCGTATGTTTTTCAGGATTGTGTATATCTTACACACATGCTAGTTCACACTCAATCACAGCTGCAGTTGACAAATACATATATTGAAATATTTTATATATGCTAATAATGTGGGGTGTCAATCCTTTTAAAGCTGTGTGCATGTTTTCCGTTTATATATACACGTGTATATTGGTAATTTTCAACAAACACCTACAACAAAGAACAGACACATGTGTTTATAGATGGGCATATGTCCATGCTAGATAAATGTCTGTATACATGTTGAATATGTATAAATATGCCTGCCTGTATAAGCTGGTAGTGTGAAGTAACTGAAAACTGTGTCAAATAGTACATAACTTAAAAATATGCTCTAATATATTTGTAAGCAGTATTTTCAAAGACTTTTTGTAACTCTGCAGTTGAATGATCCTCTCTAACAGCTGCACTCTGAATGGCTCACAGTCTCCAGGAAACTAAATATTGATGTGAGCCGATATGCGTGCACTTCAAGACATCACCAGTGTTCATGAATGCAGCATAATCTCTGATTGGAGTGGGGCAATTTCATCATAAAGGCCCCAAAAGGGAGGTTTATTATTGCTTTCTTCCAAATGCCTGAATTTTATTAGCTTCAGTCATTCTTGGCAGAGCAGCGGAATGGGATTTTATAGTCAGCAAAGGAAAGGCAAACACAGTAATCATTTCACAGTCCTGCGCCTGCCAAACCAAGATGGAAATTCCAGCCTTGGTGGGAAGCTGCCGCTTTTGCTAACAGATAATAAATTTGTTTGCAAGCTTATCCTCGTTAAAGGATCTGTGGGTTTTAAAAACTACTTTTAGCCAGAAAACCAGGGGGTGTGTTACACTTGTTGCTGTTGAAATGGAGTGGACATCAGTTTGCATTTTCAGTGACTCTTACTTTTTTTTGCAATCGTTAGCAGACTGAGGTGCTGTGTTCTCCTTAGCCCTTAAAAGTCTTTTGATCTGGAGGCCATTTGGCAGCATTTGGTCTTTCGACTGACAGCAAAATAATATTTTTTCTGAGCACGCTGTGAAGTCTGGACAAGTGCTGAATGTAACATGGTGCATTCGGGAGGGTTTCTAAAGTCCGGAGGTGCTGGCTTCCTCCAAATGAAATCAATGCAAAAGCAACCATCAGTCTGTCAAAGCCAGCACATGAAGGATTTCCCCGGGGGGGGTTTCTGTGAAAATCTGGATAGCATGTTAGGCATTTTCAGCTGGCTTGGGGAAAAATTCTGAGGTCGTGCAATAGGTTGTGGAAGAGCTGACCTGCTTTTCCAGGCAGAGAGCTGCCTTTACCTTAGGCGACCTGCTGATCGGCGGATGTGGAAGCATGCCGATTTTAAGAGGCAATATTTCTCTGTAGTGTCCTGGATGAAGGCAGTTCTTGGTACAGGAGGCTGGCTTGGGGTCAGTCACAAGGATAGTGTCTGAGACTTAGCAAAGTCCATTTCCTGCTGAATATTGCCTGGTTTTGCGCGGTTCTGCCCAGATTTACCGAGATGCACAAGTTTTAGAGCAAGCAGGGCTGGTTTGGTTGGAGTTTTTTATCAGCACCAATAACCATTTGAGTTCCGTTATTTAATGAAAAATCGCCCACGGGGTTGAAGGTTATTGGGGCCCAAATGCACAGCAAATGGCAAAACTCCCTTTGATTTCAGTAACGGCACAATTAATGCGTTAAAACAGGCCAGCTCATGCACAGCAGACCTGTGGGTGAATAGGATCCAAGGGCTGCTTTAAATCTGAACATCGCTTCCCTCCTACCTTGTGAGCCAGGAGGTCACGGTGGGTGGAGCCTGGTGATACTGACAGAAGGCAAGAGGGAAGTGATCTCAGAAATAAACAGCAAACGTTTAGGATCCCCTTCCACGTGTCTACACAGTTACTAGAACAATGAACCATTGAGTGCAGCCCCGTGCTGACAGTGATTGATAGTGCCACTAATGGTTCTGTTAGGACACCAGTGCTAACGGAGTTCCAGCCTGCTACATAGTCATGTGGATTATTCATAGGGCATGCACATAAGGTAAAGTAAAATGAGCCTGAAGGCTGCTGGGTATAGTGCCCTTCCCAGGATTCTGTCCTGGGGGCATTCTTGGTGCAATATGAATATCCCAGAACACGAGTAACACTCCTGTACTCTGCAGTGCTGAGGCTCATTGCAGGAGTGTGTGTTTAACATGTAAAGAGTGATTTCTAGGGCTGCTGATGGATATCTTGGAGGAGTGGAAGGAAGCAACAGCTGCAGCTGGGTGCGGCCCTGTCGAATGGGTTGCCATTGTTTTAGTGAACACATTGTCTTTGTAATGTCACCTGCACATGTTGTAAAACAGTGTATTCCACAGCATGTAGCCAGCCAGCTTTCACTTACAGGGGCACAGCCAGATTTAAATAAGTGTGGTTGTAGCCGTGTTGGTTGCAGGATATGAGAGACACAAGGTGGGTGAGGTCATATCTTTTATGGGACCAACTTCTGTTGGTGAAAGAGACAAACTTTTGAGCTCCACAGCCTTGTATTATTGCAATAGAGAGATGAGTTAGGTGCTATCACCATAGCTTCTGTCTTAAAATCCAGGATAGGATGGTAAAAGTGAAGGAGTTCTGAAAACCTCATTTTCTTTTGTTAGGGCTTGTCTATACCACTGCTCAAGTCGATGTAACTTGCATCGCTCTGGGGTGCGAAAAGCTTCCCCCGCCCCCCAACCCCAGCAACGTAAGTTAAATTGACTTAAAGTGGCGTCTACACTGTGCTGTGCTGGCGGGAGATGCTCTCCCGTTGACATAGCTTCTGCCTCTTGTTGAGGTGGAATAATTATGCCACGGGAAAGAGCTCTCCCGTTGGCATCGTGTGTCTTCATCAGATGCGCTACATTGGCAATGCAGCTGTGATGATGTAGTGCAGCAGTGTAAGACTAGACCTTAGTTTGTTCTGGGTAAATCATTCAAAAGCACTTAACTGACTGAGGAGCCTAAATTCCATTGGCTTTGCAGGAGATTTAGAGTAACATTTTTTAAAAGTTCCTAAGTCTCATTGAAAGTTAATGGGATTTGGGCTCCTGGGTCACTTTGGTGCTTTGGAAACTATCACCTGCTATTGGTTTATTTCGTTTTACTTCTCAGGATCAGTGACAGCAGCTCATGCGGGTCAGTTTTTCTTTCAGGTTTTCATTGCCATTGTGTTTGGGAGAGAGGGTCTGTAGCCACAAGCTAAAAAAGCTGTTTTCATCTCAATTAATGATGATGATGATGATCACCTTTGTACTCCAATTAGCTCTTGTTTAAATCTTTGGAGTATTGATATTAAACACATTGTCATAAAGTCTTTGAATTTCCAGTTGTACACATGGGGGAACAGAAGCGAAGTGATTTGCACACCAGCTAGTAATCAGTGGGAGAACCAGAAATAAAACCAAGGTCTCTTCTGACTCTGGGCCTCCTGCTGTAAATACTAGAAAGCACCTGTGTGCTAAATTACATTGGTGAGAGATTAATAAAATCACTCTTCTATATTTATTGCATTTAGGGCTGGTAAGGAGGACTGGATTGATTTGCCTTGTAGCGAGGGTGACCAGATGCCCTGATTTTTATAGGGACAGTCCCAATATTTGGGGCTTTGTCTTACATAGGTGCCTCTTACCCTCCCCACCCCCACCCTTCTGTCCTGATTTTTCACACTTGCTGTCTGGTCACTCTATCAGCAGCTGGTGAAAATATCAATTATTATACCAGTACCATCCCCTAGTGTGGACTCAGAGCCATATAAAGGTTTCTTATACCCATATAGCTTATTCCCCTTCCTGTACAGAGATATAAGAATATTTATACCTGCACTGCGGGGTTGTACTTCTTTCACTATAATTAAAGCAGTACAACCTCCTGTGTATAGCAAAGCTCTTACAGTAAATGGAGTGGTGTATTTTATTTTCCATATTAAATTCTTGGTCTGTATTGTCTGAGACCGTGTCACTGTATTGAGGGCTCGCTATCTAGGACAGAGATTTGGGGAAATTGTCAAGTTTCTTAATCATTTCATCTTTGGAAACGTGCCTCCTGTGATTAATACAGGTCTTTAAAAACTGTCATTCTTGGTTAAGTGGCTGGAAAAATTGTGACCATATTTTGCTGTGTGCAATAAATAGGGCATGCATAACTGGGGGAAAAGAAGGCTGAGCTATTCAGAGGAGTTTTAGTGAGTTATGTGTCCAAATGCCGTTGACTTGCAAAGAAATTTGGGTTTCTAAGTCCCTTGCGTGTCTTTAAAATCCCAGGCGAAATGTGTAAAATTCCTTTCACTGCTGCTTTGCGTTTTAGGCCTTGGGGTTTTTAAAAGGTTTTATTTACGAGTCATCCCTTACATTTCACACCAATATTTATTTCTCGGGCCCCTTCGTTTGGATGTTAATGAGGTCAGTGATCTGAACTCTTTATATTAGATGCTGTTGTGTTAGTGGCAATCAGAGCAGTTGGGTTCAGTTTCTGCCTCTGCCACCAATTTGCTGTGAGACTTTAAGCAAGCCAAGAACTTTTGTTCTAAAGAGGGGTTTGATAGTTCTACCAAATGTGTGGCGTGCCTCAGTTTACCTGTCTGAAAGTTGTATTTAATGCAGGCGGTTTATTCACTGGAAAGAGGCTTGTTTGACGAAGTGGAAATGTGCCTCAGCAGTGAGCACCCTCCAGCACTTTGGAAAGTTGGTGCCTGTAGCTCCAGCCCCGGAGTCAGTGCCCATACAAGGAGCCACATATTAACTTCTGAAGAGCCGCGTGTGGCTCCGGAACCATAGGTTGGCCACCCGTGTAACTAGATGTTTGTAGGTGTTGTTCATGTCCCTATGATCAGTGCAAGGCTGTCCTTTATTGTGTACTCCTGTGTGGTTTGTCCAGGCTGTTTACAAATGACTCAGGAAACAGAACTGCTGTGGGAAAAGTCAAAAGGCTTTGAAGTTCTGAGTCAGCCCTTTTCCCCCAAGGAATCCCCCTGACTTAAATCTGTGCGTTTGGAGGGGTTGCTCAGAATTTATATTTATTTATGTAAAGTAATTACAGTAATAAGACGGACAGGGAAGAGGGCAAAGGGGTGAAGTGAAGGGGGTGGGAAGAGGTCATGTGTGACGCTGACATGATTTTGGGGAAGCATATTGCCCATATTTAGATCGTTCTGAGAGAGCTGTGGAGGTTTTCAAGTTCCAGTGAAAGCGATTGCGGTTTTGAGCCATGATCATGCTGTTGATGGTAAGATGTGAGTGAGTGAGGGCGAGAGTTGTAGGAAGAGGTCTCTGGTTTGCTTTTGTTTTTCTTTCTTCTTCTAGCTATTTTTTTTTCCCATAGCTGCTCAGTAAATACTAACTTTCATGTATTCTAGTTACTCATGGCATTTCTTGGAGGCAGCTGATAAGCAGGTAATGTTACCTGCTTAATAGACTTGATTGTAGAATGAATGTATTTATGGAGAGGGAAAGGTGGTGGTAGTAGTAGGAACTATATTAGAAATAATATTGATCAGAACTTCCAAGTAGCATATGATACCTTATGGATTCATAAGCTCTGAGCCCTGAAGGTAAAGGCAGGTTATTTTGATGGCTGCAAAAGAGTGTTCCTTTTGCTGAAAATAACATTCTGTTTAAATGTGCATGGTGATTTTCCTTTAAACAAAAGTGTATTTAATATAAACACACATATGCCCAGAGGAGATAAGTGAGCAAACAGTTGCAATCCAACAGAATAGCTGATGCCAGTTGTCCAGTAAGCCCCAATTGGACCAGTAGGAATCTGCATAAAGGGGTCCTCCACTGTAGGAAATAATGAAGAATACTGTGATGTGCATTTTTCTCGTGTTCTCATGTGTCAGCAGTCACAGGTCTGTCTTTCTAGAGCACTTCAGCTATGGTCATTAAAGATCCCTTGGTTCTTTTGGGAAGTGGTGGATGTTAACTGAGCTGCCCTGACAAATTCCAAATTGGATAATTAAGTTTTGCCTCCCTAAATTCTCCTTCTAATTTCAGTTAGAATCCTAGAATATCAGGGTTGGGAGGGACCTTAAGAGGTCATCTAGTCCAACCCCTGCTCAAAGCAGGACCAATCCCCAACTGAATCATCCCAGCCTGGGCTTTGTCAAATCTGACCTTAAAAACTTCTAAGGAAGGAGATTGCACCACCTCCCTAGATAACCCGTTCCAGTGCTTCACCATCCTCCTTGTGAAAAAGTTTTTCCTAATATCCAACCTAAACCTGCCCCTCTGCAACTTGAGATCATTACTACTTGTTCTGTCAGCTGGAGAAGTTCTTCTTCACTGTTTGTCTGCTGTCTTTTAAAAGGATCAAACACTTCTTTTGTAGCTTTGCTGGCAGGTGCTCTCTTCCACCCAAGAGATGGTTACATTTCATTTACTGCTGAGCAATCCCTCTTTGTGAAGTCTAGTGCAGGAAGTCACTTTGTGGACAAATTTTCAAACATAGGAAACTCAGTGAGACCTCCAGATCCTACTTTTGCATGCTCAAATTGGCCTTTGTAAACCTAAACAGAACATTTACTCCAAGTCCCATTTTGGAGCCTCCAAATGTAGGATTTTGTCATACTCGTATTGTTTCCCACATCTGAAAATGCACCTTTGGTCTCTTTCCATCCAATAAACCAAAAGAGTAATATATGTGCTTAAGGCCTGTTTTACTTAGGGTCTTATTTTTTCCTTTGTACTCTGGGCTTTACTTTGTAGCAGTGGAAAGTGTTTGCAATCAAGGAAACATAAACCTCAGATGTAGCTTTATGGGAGTGAAGTGTGTGTGTGGCTTTGTGGGAGTGAAATGTGTATGTCTCTATGGGAGTGAAGTGTGTGGGGAGGGAGGCTTCATGGGAGTGAAGTAAGTGTGTGTGTTGCAAGAGACTTAGCAAACTGTTCATCTAAAGATGTCAGCCACAGAGGAGAGGAAGCTAGACATGCAAATGCTGGGGAAAAAAAAGTAGAAGTCTGTTTATGTGCTAAAAATGGAAGGAAGGGAGTGGTCTCATTTTGCCATCACCTTGAATTCATTGGTGCAGGGTGTGATTATGTAAGTGGTACTGTAACTGACTTCCTTGTGAGGCTAACAGAAGCCCAGCTTGTTACCCAAGCAATTCTTGCTCTGCGAAGCAGATGGTGCAGCATTTAGGGTTGAATTTGTACATGAGCAGAAAAAGGGAGCTCACTTATATTATTTATTTTCGCTTTTGTGTGCCTTCAGGGCAGGTGAAAGGACATGCTCACGGATGCCAAAATCTACATTAAATGAATGTTAAGGTTGCAAAGTCAAGTACTGAAAAGATAGGAAATGACAGAGTTAAGGTTGTCTGTGCAATCTTAATTCAGCCTCCTTGTGCATAAGCATTACAATAGTCTTTAATTACACACATTATTTTTTCCACAGGACCTGTGCCTCATTTAGTGCACAGGATGAACAGAGCTCCTTGAAATGAGCAGCTATTCAGTATTTTGTTTTATGCTTGTTGTTCAGTGAATGACCCTAGGCCTCATTTACTGTACACTATTCAGACCCTGATCGGAATGCAGAATTCTTAATTTCCTCATGAGATTTTCTACAGCACTCGTCACGATAGTATCTGAGTGCATAATTTATCTCAACAGTGCACAGATGAGGTGATGGGGGTGGGGCAGGGACAGATAAGAAGCCAAGGCACAGATATATTAAGGCCAAAAAATGTCCATTAATTTTGGGACTGCATTAGTGTCCAGTGGCTTTCTCCTGAAGGTTGTATGGGCCCAGGAACTGGGGTATGAAGTTGGTCTAGTAAAAGATATTACCTCACCCACCTTGTGTCTCTGAGACTCCCTGTTCTCAGTTCAGGTGTCTGGACCCAGACCCGACCTGGAGCAGCAGTTATAGGGAAAGTCTTTTGGAGCCCCTATAGCCCTGTTCTGGAACCTGCTCAATCATTTTGTTGGAGAATAGAGCATGTGCAATCGGGTTGCAGGTAGGAGCTATGAGGGGCAAAGTCTGTTCAGTGAGAACAGAATCTTCAGAGCTGTGAGCTGCTGAATTCTAAGAAGTCTCTTGCCCATGTGAGAACTGAGATTTTTATACCTCAGCCAAATCTGGACAGGTTTTCACAGGAACAGTAAAAGGCACATGCCTGACCCAAAGGCCACCCCAGCCAAATTTCAAGTCCCTGCTCCAAAGCATGGAGATGCCAAAACTTTTCATGGAAAAAGTTGCCAGAAATTTTTTAAACATTGCAGACCAACATATATTTCCCTAACCTCATTTTTGGAAATGGATGAGCTGTTTTGACTGAAACTTATAAAAATAAAATTGAAAAAATCAACCTGAGGCAGACTCCCAGCAAAAAAAATTTCAGCCCAAAAGGTTAAAATTTTGGCAAAGTTATGAGCAGCTGAAAACAGGATCTTTATTATGCAAAGGGTCAGACAACCTTAATAATAGGTGCCTCTACCAGCCCACCTATAATAAATAGTTCGGTAGCTGAGTGTTTATAACTCATACGATCTCACTGGGGAATGTGCAACATCAATACAATTATTATCTACTAGTGAGAAAAGCAAGAAGGTAATGAGATAGGCAAAAAGACCCACAAGTTCAATGGGAGTTTTATTCAAGTCTTTCAGGATTTGGTGATTGTTCTGAGCTGCTTTGCAGCATAAATGCATTGTTCATTGCTGCTTCTGTATTCTTCTGGAATTTTAGAGAGCCTGGAGGCGACATCTGTTAAGTGTAGTAACATGGAATAGCTTCTTTGAACACAAACAAGTTTTTCAAGACCAGATACTATGCTTCAGTTAGTGCATTTAACCATAACACGAACTGGAAGAGTTTACCACCCTCATAAATCTGTTGGTGGAGATGGGGGGAGGTAGGGTCAGCATTTGTTACTTATTTTGCAATTAAATTGCTTCAAGCTGTTCGAAACATTAAGGAAGTTTCTTGACCTAGTCTTGTGCAAGCTGAAAAATTACTGGGGTGTTTTGTACTCTGGCTACATGGAATTCAGCTGGGTTATAGGGAATGTAATTTCGTGGGTCTTCTCAAAAAGTTTGTTTTTATATAATATATATTATATTATATATTTACTATATAATATATATATATATATATATAATATAAAACTTGTAGCCTATATATCTATATCTAAATATATCTATATCTATATATTAAAAAAATCAATGCTGTCCCTTATATAGCTGCTGAGTCTCCTGCTTCATTAACTCCCATGAGGATATTTACTATTTAAGATCCTATTAATAAGATTTTTTTAATCTTCTGCTGCTGCCTTCACATGCTGCTGTGTGTGGGAACTGAGGAAAACCATGTGTAATCCTTAGATCCCGCAGCTGTGAATTACTTAAATATTCTGATTAGTTTTGCTTGGGAATGTTAGTGCACTTGTTAATCGACTCCTTTTTTGGTTGTCTGGGGGGGGTGAATAATTAAGGCACCATTTACAGCTACTGTACAGTTCTGCAGATGCTTTTTTCACCCACCCCCTTCCTATTATGTTACTGATTTACTTACTGTGGTTTGATGATAACCACTTTTGCCCATCACTAGAAGGCAGTCCTGAGACCAAAGGGAGTGTAGTTTAATGGTCCCAAGTCAGTCTCATTTCTGCCTGATGTTTGGCTACAGGAATTCTGAACTTGCGCTGCTGTGTTCTCAATACATTACTTTTGTCAAGCATTAAAGTAACTGCTTCCAGGAACCAAGCACAGTTGATAGCACTGCCTGCATTTGGATCATCAGCCTAGAAAAGCTAAAGCCGCCTTTAGTTTTATTGCAAAGATACTGTCAACTGAAAAATCCAAAGGGTTTAAAATTACATTTCCCATAAAAAGATTGGGCTACAGAAAGGGTCAGTAAAATGCCAGATGATATAAAAACAAAAGAATTTTAATAACTGATCCACTTTGCACTGTTTTTACCTCTTTCTGCATTTCCCTCCGCTGGGAAGATCTGACCAGCTAATGAATTTCATGGTTGTTTCTGTTCATTTTGACACTCACCTGTTGCATTAGCACAAGGCTATAATCTTTGAATTGCGGATGCTCTGTGAGAATGTTTGTTTGTCTGGTTTTAAGCCTGGTTCCCATTGGACTTTTAACTATTTAAATATATGTTTGACTTCTTTGGTTTTAAGATTTTTATAAGCTCGTTTTTGCAGTGCAGTGCAAGGGAATGGGCACTAGATTGGGAATCGGGAGTCCTGAAGTCCCTGACCTGCTCTGCCCTTTCTAGTCCAAAACTGGAGAAAATATTTCCCAGCCTTCTTCCCCTTCTCCCACTTACATAGAAACTACAACCCTTACTAGCCCTTGGTTTTAGTACTTACTCTAGTTTTACGGAATCGCACAGCGCTTTCCAAACCACAGAGAGCGAACAGTGGCTCTGCCTTGTGGCACAGACTCTCGCTACCTGCATATTGAGGATTTAATTAGCCTGCAGATTTAAGATGCATTTGATGGGTACAATGAGATAAGAAAGATTCAGATAACAGAATGCTATCCCCAGATAAAATCACTGGCGTTCATACTCCTCAACTGTCTACATAGATGCAAGGGCTTTCTTCATTTTTAGATCTAAATTGAATTTTGCCCACTGTGGATCTGCAGCAGTCATAATCCAGCTAACTGTTGTAACCGTTCTCTTTCACGCTGTGGGTGTGCAAGCAGAAGGAATTGGGGGTAGAAGCTCATAGTTTTAACAAAACGCTGTGTTCAGTAAATAAATCAGTCAAACTGCAGTTGGACAATCCCTTAATTTCCTAATTGTCAAGTTCTTCATTACACTGAGTTAACAAAGCAATTTACAGACGTTTGATGCTGAAGTTGCTCATGCTCCTGGAATGAAGAGACTGTTAGTCGTCTACTTATTTTATAGATGGGTAAACTGAGGCAGAGAGCAATCATGACTCGCCGGAACACACATACTGTGTGTTGTGCCGTTGTAGAGAGAAGATTAAAAACAAGGAGACCTGACTCCCAATTCCATATCCGTAACCATTAGACTTTGCACCCTCTTTTTCAGACAGCTTAGCTTTATTTGACCCGCTGTAAGTGAAGGCTACAAAGTTATGCTGTGGCGTCCCCTGGGGCTTTGGAAAGGTGGCTGATTCGTTGTCAAGAAAACACAGGTTCAAGCCAGTCACAGCTCGCTCTGAGGTCTGGGTGAGTCCAGATGTGAACAAGGGCTCCATTGTGTGTTTCCCACCATGCCTTCATTCTAAGATCTCTCTCATTTCTCTTACCTTTCAAAGTGCTAAACGCAGATGTGTCTCTGGAGGCAGGAGCAATACTTACTTTGCACCCGCAGGTGATTTGCCCTCCGTGGAAGGATTTTTTTTTTTTTTTTTTAAAAAAGCATATTATTGATCTGTCCTTCTCCCACATTCTCCAGGCCCCCCTACGCTGCCTCTTCCTCTTCATTTCTCCTCAGCCGCACCAGCTGTTTAGAACACCCTCTTCCCCTGCCTCACTGATTCTCCACTCTCCAGTCCCACCTCCAATCTATTTAGTATTACTGCTTCTGATACACAGCACTAACAGCACTATTCTTCGGGCATTGACTATTCAGCCCACCTGGTTTAATTACTGTGAGGGGAAGTGACGTGTCCTAGCCACTGTGTACACCACAAACGTATGTCACTGTACATACGTCGCTCTAGGGTTGGAAAATCCACACTCCTGAGCGAGGCTGTTATCCCAGCCTAACTCCCGGTGCAGATTGCACTGTCGATGGAAGAACTTCTCCCATTGACACAGCTACTGCCGCTTGTGGAGGTGGATTAACTGGGTGCCAACAGGAGAAGCCTAGTAGTGTGTTTGCTTTCAGCTGCCTCACTGCAGCACTGTCAGTGTCGACAAGCCCCAAGGCTTCTGAGGGCGGCGGCGTTGGAGGTGGAGTCGGAGTTCAAAGAATTCCTGATCTTGTGCTTTGACGGCTCGCCCACAGGCATCTTGTAAACCACTTTGTGATAGCTGGATCGGACCCACTGCAGACGCTAATTGAAAGTCCGCAAAAGTTGAATCCAGCCCTGGCTCTGTAGTTGTTCTAGAAACAGCGAGCCATGGTGGCCTTACAAATTCTTCCTCTCACGGTGCAGCTTAAAATAAGAGATGTTATCAGTTGCATCCCAGAAAGTGAAGGTGGCACTTATCATACAGAGCTTTGATTTTTTTATTGGTAGGACCTATACTTGGAATGACCACATGCAGAATAAAATCCTGGGACAGGTTCTCCTCTGCGATGAAGTCTTTTTCTAGTATTGTTTTCTTTTATGTCAGCAACTATTATTACCAACGGAGGCTTTGCATTAATCGTGCCCCTCCACCCGCACCCTTGTTCCCCTTGTTATCATACAAATCACATAATAATAACGCCAGGGATAAACAGGGACTACAGTAGCTGTTAGCTGTGTATAAAAACAAATCACATGGAAACAGTATAATTACTGAGAAAGTATCGACTTGAGTAATGAAGTAATTGTTCTCTTCCCTCCAGCAGATTGATTCTAACTCTCTGGGCTACATGCTGGTTTTGAAGGCTGTGACTACTCGTTAATAAGAATTTTACGTTTCACACAATGTTAATTTAAAACTTGGATGTGATAGGATCCCAGGCATCAACATTATATAGAGCCCACTTTAAGTGGTTTCTTCAGTGTGTTAGCAGTGGTTTGGGCTCCTGTGTTGGCTGCAGTGAGTTCCTGTTTTAAGGCTGCAGTTCACCAATATTTGACTTTCCGGTCCAGGATACTCCCTTGTGATGGGATTTCTCTCTGCGGCTAGTGAGCCCAATCCAGCGGGATTTGGCTCGCTGGGAGATGGATTGTCCCCCTCTTGACTGGATGCGTTAAGCAGCTACGTGGCACAGTGCTGAGAGGCTGGGATAATATTGGAGCAAGGAAAGGGCAGTCCCATTCATAAGGTGAATGGGAGATTCCCAACCCTTTGTTCCCCTTCTGTGGGCAGCTGAGAGGCCCATTGGCATATATCTTCAAAGGACGTGTTGTTATATGTGCCCATCCTGTTCTCTTTTTTAGCTTTTGCAACCCTGCTTTCTTCTCTTCCCTGGTAATCTCCAGGAGACATGTTGCACTGGGTAGTAGCGTTACCACAGTGTGCCGTTTATCTTTGAGGTTTGTGCCACAAGGTCCGTCTCGGTCATGAGCATTAATGTTGAACCCGTATGAAGTCGGGCTGAATTACTTACGTGGCCCCTGTTTCTTTAGAGCATTCCAAACAGCCTTTTTTAGACATGCTTATAACACGTTTGATGCCAAGATATTGGCCCTTGTGCAAAAGAACAGGCAGATTCTGACAGCGACAAAGAACCAGCAGTAGAAAAACTGGCCGTTCTGGTGACAGCGATCACAGTGTGTGAGGCGTGGTGTTGTTGTAAGCGTTACCGAGCATCTTCTTATGTATTCTGTCATGGGAAATGGAGATGGAACATACTGATTAGTTCACCCAGTCCAGGCCTCCGACAGCACAGGATGGCTCCCAGCATCAAAAGAGCACCAGGCCCTCGTTACTTGACTGAGTCAAGCACAAGAGTATTTTAAATTCATAATCTGCGAACGCTCCTGCACGGCACTCTTCACCCTGGGAGGCAATCAGACGTCCTTTCCCAGGAAGAGCGCTAACGGAGGAGGTTGGAGTGCATACCGGGAATTCAAGTGCCCGCAGCTTATTGTTACTTAACCTGCTTTGAAAGTCCAGCCTTTGCAAGCTGACTGTGGCAGGCAGCTGTGTCACCGTCTTTTCATATGCACCTGGTTTTTGTGCTTGGCATTAAGGGCTTCTTTGTAAAAACGAGAGTGCTGCTCCCTGAACCTCATTATCAGGTGTGAGTTTCCCAAGAGACCTCTGCATTCATTTCCTTTCTCGCGCGTCCTTGATGCCTGTCTTCCTCTGTCAAGATACATGTGTCTGTGAAAATGGCAATTATCTGTTTTGAAAGCGCCTCCGAGTGCTGCTGACGTAATGCGAGATGATGGTTCTTTTATGGAAGGTAGTGCTCTGCCATTCTTTTTGCTCCACTATCCCATCGCTTCTGTTTCCGCAGCTTCAAGGTGAAAATATGACGGGGCGGCAGAAACAGTCTTTCCGAAGGTTTGATAAAAAGAGCTTTTATCTTTTAAAAGTTCCTTATGTTTTGTATCTCACCAAATGTGGGCCTGTTTCACTTGGCTGGTTTGTACTTAGTTCGATTCTCTTTCTCTCGCTCTCTGAAATCGTGGACTGAATGATTTCTGCTGATTCGCTCACCCACCCACCATCAGCACACAATTTTTTTTCCTACTCTTGCTATCCCATAGGCTTGAGCAAACGACGTATTGCAAGCCGAAAAATCTATCTTCCGCCTCCTCTGGCTTTGAAAATGGAGAGCCTGGGGAAGGCTTAGCAGTTGCCCCTGAGGAAAGCCAGGCCTCAGCTCTCCGGTTGTGGTTAGCAGGTAATTGAGCACCTGCGCCATCTTATCCCAGAGTAAATCCAGCGAGACAGAAATCCTCAGTGTTGCCTTCACGATGGCAGAAGCAGAAGCAGGAGCAGCATTGACGAGCCAACGTACCTTCAAATCGACCAGTCTTGCTGGAATAAAGCCATTTGAAGAGAGACCCTCCTGGGTGTTTGGTTTCTGCGACGCCAGTCTTGGAATTGTATCTCTCTTTATCCACAAATGCCTTGTCTAGTAGCAGAGATTTATAACGTGTGTGTGTGTGTACGTGTGTGTGTGTGTACGTGTGTGTGTGTGTACGTGTGTGTGTGTGTACGTGTGTGTGTGTAAAAGTAAGAACATCATTTGTTAGCCCTTGTGGCCCTGAGTCAGTAACTCTGGCACAGCCACTGGCACTGTCCTGTTTCAGTTCTTTCTGGTGGCTGGAATTGGGCCTGGGCAGAAATCTTCTCTCCATCCTTGGCTGCAACCGTCTTCCCCTGTCAGTCCTCCTCTCCGGCTGAGCAAAAGAAAAGGATGATTCCCTTTGGCTGCGGCACAGAACACCGATCGAGGAGTCCACAAATGTTGCTTTCTGGGAGGCTAGCACAGTGAAACCTGCTTATAATTGAATGAAACTTGACTGGAAGCAGCATGAAGCTGCTTTGGCGGTGTGGTGAAAATCCCTTGAAACGTATCAAAGCCATCCAGGGGCAGCTTGAGTGGGGAGCAAGGCCAGGGTTAAGATGTGGCATTGCGATGCACACTCCACTTCTAAGGCTGCTTTGGGAGTTCAGAAAGCTGGGGTGGAGGTTGCATGCTGCAGCTGCACTTCCCAGCGAGCACTTATCAATTAAGTGAGGAGCTAGATTAGTGTCATTAAGGTGGTATCCTTTCTTACGCCCACATCAGTCCCAGAAGGGTTCGTCATGGGTAATGATGTCAGGGCCAGAACAATTCATAGCACTCAACTGTGTGGACGCCTGCTGCTTTAACCAACACAGCAGAACATTCTTGTGTCGTATCCTTGGCCCCAGCTAGCTGCGGTCTGATTTCACGTTGCCCGGGCCTCCCAAAGGAGGAAACAACCCCCAAGTACAAGTGGTAAGTTAATGAATAGCCCACCTGTTGCTGATCCAGGCAGGCCGTTAGCCTGGCAGTCATCCACAGCCCATGAGTCAGAGAGAAAGGGAGTCCTTCTGGAAAGAATGAAAAGCACCAGTTGGTGCTAGAGAACAATGGCACCCTTGTCTCCAGTTAGGAGGCTGCTGTAATAAAGGTGCAAAGTTGTGTGAACTTTGTTGCTTGTTTGCTTTCTTTGTTTTTTTTCCCCCTTTTTTCCCCTCCTCAGGGCAGCTGCAGGGTGATTATTGAGTCTGTGGTTTAAGGTTACAAATTAAACCATCATTTTTACCTCCCCTGTTCCCATCTGAGGGGTGGCGGGGGGGAACCCTCTCATTGCAAAATAAACAAACAGATAAACTTAATTACGATGTCTTGTAGCTACCGAATGTGAGTGGAATGCATTAGGCCAAAAGAGGCTGTCGTACTGGGATCTTGTCGAACCTCGCAGCAAAACCGACTCAGGGCTGGGTCAACACTTGGGCAGGAGACTGTAAGGAACTATGGGGATGTGCTGAGTCAGCACGGAAGCAGGGCCTTACAGGGGGACAGGAAGCGCCGTCTTTCGAATCAGACATAAAATTGAGAGCCTGATGGGTAGTTAGAGATTATTGATGCCCTCTATAAAGGCACGAGCATTAACTTTAGTGTCCTGCCAGTTTGGATGAACCTGTCTCTTGCCTGTTGAAATTCCCCTGGCTGTTTCAGGCCTTGATTCAAGTCCTTGCTACAGGTGCAGCAAGGCGCTCAAGGATTTTTGGGCTCTGATGCATGTGAAAGAGGAGATTGTGTGCAAGCAGATGTTATAGTTAAGAGAGCCTGGTGCTCACATTCAGTCTAAACTATTTCTTATGTTGCTACGCAATGTTAATCAGCTGCTGTGCTTCAGCCCAGTGGTGGCTTCATTTCAGTGGTGGGTGAACGGAACCTTTTGCCAAGTTTGTATATCTGTAGTTACACTTTGAGATCTTTGGGGTGAAAGGCATTTTACAAAACCAGGATTATTGTTCTAAGCTTGTGAGGAGATATTGGCTAATTAGTAGCAGCTAAACCATGGCTTTGCTTGCGAGAAATCAAAAGTGCTGAATATTTTGATCTTTTCTCCGGAGTGGTTCCCCCTCCTGTCCCAGTAAATGCCGCCCTAATGAGAGCTGTTCTTTAAAGCTCTGTTAGCTTGTGGTGTCCGTGAAGTTTCTTTTTTCCTCCAATACTGTTTGCTTTAGAGCCTGTAACCAGACATTTGTCGTTAGTTCTGCCTATTTTATCTAATCTAGTCTCAAATACAACGTCTTTTTTCTTGTCTATCTGACATCCACCACCCTAATATCTGAGCTCCTCCCCAAATTAACAAGAGCATGAAAGCCCCTCCTGAACCCCGCAGGTGGACTGGATTTCTCTCTCTCCTTTCAGGAGGCTTCTGGAATTCTTTCAGAACAAAGTACATGTATGTGAGTCTCTCTCATCCTCAGTGTAGCTGTAGAGGATTGTCCTGTTAAGTTTCGTGGTAGTCTGGATCCAGTTGTCAGTAAAGTTTCTGTCCCCTGCCATCAGGAGTTTGACCTGTGAAGTTGATGGTTTTGTGGTTTGTGTGGGGTTTGACCACTGCAAGAGTGTATGGTCCCAAAGTGAGTGGCTGCCTTGTGGACCAGTAGCATGGGAGACCATAACGATGAGGGGGAACCGGGGATTTGTAGAGTGTCCGGGTAATGGGACCAGCATTGCTTAGTGTAGCAGGTTCTTTGAAGTGCCCATGTGAAGGGGCTGGAAAGTGACCTGGGAACGGGGCATCTACAGCATCTGATGATGCGGGTGTGCGAGGGAAAGGTGCGGAGTTCTCCAGAGAAGTAGCTGATCGCACCATTCTTCCCTTCCACAGGAGCGGAGCCTAACAGGCAAGTTGGAACCTGTGTCTCCGGTCAGCCCCGTCCACCTGGACTCAGAGCTGGATCTGTTACCCTCCAGGCTATCGAAGGAAGAGCTGATCCAGAACATGGACCGAGTGGATCGGGAGATCACCATGGTGGAACAGCAGATTTCCAAGCTGAAAAAGAAACAGGTAAGGTGGCCCGGTGCTGATGGAGCTGTATGTGCATCAGAGCATCTGCGTTTCCCTGTAATGGCGTCCCATCAGGTCCAGGTGTCCACGGACGTCCAGTGCACCCTTCCATTCAGGGTAGCACTTGCAGCAGCTCCTGTACGTGAGGCACAGGCAACTGCTAGTGCTTTAACCACGGTGTTACCTAGACTTCCCCAGACAGCTTGCTGGCCCGTCTGCACTGTTGTTATTAGCACCCAGAGGCCCAAACCAAGACCAGGGATCCATTGTGCTGTGCTGTGTGCGCACCTGGTAAGAGCTGGTCCCTACCCACCTGGTGCTTATGATCTAAAGAGAGAAGAAAGACAAGGGGGAGGTAAAGGGAAGTGTGTTTATCCCTGTTACATAGATGGGGAAATGAGGCACAAAGAAATTAAGCGACTTGCCCAGGGTCATGCAAGAAGTAGGTGGCAGAGCTGGCCATTGATCTCAGGTCCTCAATCCTGTGCATTGGAATCATAAGACTGTCTTGCCTCCCAGCTAGATTCCCCCCGTGCTAATGCTGCCGGAGAGTGCAATGGTGGGAAATGCTAAGAAAAAATGCTATTGTGTGCTGGTTCTAAATGTGTAAAGGCTGAATTCCACACTTGTGTATTTCCACCCTGAGTCTCAGGAAGAGATTAGCTTCTCTGCAGGGCCTTGGTCATATAAGCTCCATCCCTTCTGTCTAGGGAGGCCCTCCAGATTGCATTATCCTTTGCTGTTTGTGGTGTTCCCGCCTCCTGGTGGTGCCTGTCACTCTCGGTAGTTGTGTAATCAGTGTGTTCCCTTGTTGTCTGCCCACGCTCTTCCCCGGAGCGTGTCCCCCAAAATAAAGCTGAAAAACCGAGATTTCTTGTTGGAGCTTGAAAATTGACGCAAAGCTTTGTGCGCCCACGGGATAGGGCAGCCCTGGGAATACCTCGCCCGGCTGTTTTGTGACCTAATCTGCAGCCCCTGCTGTATTGCATGGAGTGTTACTCTGCTCCTTGGTTCCTGGCAGACATAACAGAGGGCTCTGGATAGCTCCCTTCCCGCAGTCAACTGAGGGGAATTGACCCATATTTGGGTGCCATCAAATCCTGCTGCTGGGCCTTGGGTAAGTGTGTACCACTATTCTAGGGAAGTCCTAGTTCTCACAGTAAGGATCTGGCCCTTGTTACTGTAGTATCTGGACACATGAGAGTCTTTAATGTACATTTCCTCCCTACAGGGATGGCTGTTAATCCTGTTACAGGATAAGCACCAGGAGGTTAAGTGAGCTGCCGAAGCTCACACAGGATGCCTGTGGCAGAGCAGGGAATTGAACCCAGGTCTCCTAAATCTTAGGCTAGTGCACTAGCCACTGGACCATCCTTCTCTGTCTATGTAGCAGAGTAGAAGACTGCACCAGCACATCCCAAGTGTATTGTTGCCATACAGATTACCATAACGCCATTCAGAGATTAACATGAGAAAAGCACAGTGGCGGCCTGTGTTTGTTATAAAGGTTTTTCAGAGCCTGAAGCAAAGCAGTTCTCTCTGTGTCTCCCTGTTACCGGTTGTTTCTTCCTATGCATCAGGAAGCTCTGTAATGCTTGCTGATGACTGCTAATCCCCACCCTCCCGAGAGCCCTGGAATTTATGAATTAAGGCGGTATAATTGGGCTGTCATTCTGAATGAAAAACTGGGTCTATTTCCATGCTCCTAGAGGGGGAAAAAAGTTGCTGACGTTCCTCCCAAGTTCTGCAGAAATGGCACAGGAAGGGAATAATGAGTGCAATAAAACAACCGAAGAGACGCCTCTCACTTCACACACGCACACTCACGGATGCCCGCACACATGCTCAGGTTCACTGTGCGCTAGCTGGTCCAGAACCAAGCTCTCTAGTCTACTTAATGCAAGGCCACCCCAAATGCCCCTTTTTGCTATGAATACGGTTGAGTTTTTGATTAACAGATGCCTCCCCTCGTAAGTGGAATCAGGACAGTCTTGTTTTGTTTTTAAACACTGTGGTGTAATTAGTCCTAGACACCTGTTTTTCAGTTGATTTCCCTACAGAGGTATCAAGGGTTGGGGGGAGAGGGGAAGGGAAAGGAGCCCTGAGGGCTAAGCAGCAGCTGTGATGCCAGGTGAAATGAATGGCCCCAGAGCTGCCTTTTCATTGGTGCAGCTGGAACATCTGGAGTGCTTAAAATCACAGAGGATTCTCTTGTTTTAATTTGTGGGAGATGGGTAGAGTCTGGGCCACCGTAAGGACTGAGAGCAACGGGATTCTGGTGCTTGCAGCCGGAAGGCTGGTCCTTCAAAGGCAGACGTGCCAGGACAATGGTGGCCTGATGATGAAGTTCAAGTTCAAAGGACTCAGTCAGTTTTGAACTCCTAGGCCAGATCCCTTGGCATCCCCAAGCTGCTTTGCAGAGGAGCAGATGGAAGGATGAGGGGCAGGGCAAGATGGGTCAAAGGGAGCTTTAAGCCATCTTGACATTCTTTGCTGATAGGGACTTAAAGCCTGTTCTTCTCTTACGTCCACGGGGCCTGTCCTGCCAGCTGGGGAATCAGCCAGATGCCTCAGCTTGGCGGCCATGCCCCCTTCGTGGAGGCCTGGGAGAGAAATTGGAACAGGATCTGTAAGAGTGGCCCGGGAGATTTCCTTTAACACGGCCTGGGCCTGCTTCACAGGGCAGAGTGGCCCAAACTGGTTGCAGTGTGGCACTATGCCCCAGGCCCCTCCTTCTCAATCTGCGGAGGGGGGAGGAGGGGGGCAAGTGCCCCTTCTCCAGCTGGGCTGCCTTCACCTAGCAGTCTCAGGGAAGAAGCTTGCACTTTGCACCAATGCTCTGTTCATTACAGTGCCTTCTAAAGAAAAGCCCTTGCTCCAAAAAGCTCCCCAGGGACCTTTGGTCCGGTGACCCCCACATGCTAGCTGTGTCCGTCCCCGGGTCAGTTCGCAGGGAAGGGGATTTAGCCTTTGAGAGTAACAGGCTTCACTGAGGTAGAACCTTGGTGCTGATGGACCCCCCTGGCTTTACCAAGGCACAGGTCTTCCAGGCCTAGAGTGACCAGATGTCCTGATTTTATAAGGACAGTCCCGATTTTGGGGTCCTTTTCTTATATAGGCTCCTATTACCCCCTGCCCTCTGTCCCAATTTGTCACATTTGCTGTCTGGTGCCCCTATCCAGGCCTGTGCAAGCCAGGTCCCCAGTGAAGCACAGCTGGGGAGTTTGGCTTGTTTTCTAGTGGCTCGTAAGTCAGTGACTCTGGGCAAGCAAAACAAGAGATCCTGGAGGAGTTGGGGGCATAATGCACAGTAGCTGTGGGGATGAGTCCTCATAAGAGACTGCTCTACAGCCTGGCTTTTCTGGGTACACCCAGATTGAAGTTAAGGACGCTTCTGGTACTTAGCACCTTTCAAAACCAGGCCTGGAAAGAAAAGGCTTTTGTTGTTTGTATCATTTTCTCCCTCTGACATTGATTTTACAAATCCTCTGCAAATGCTCGGATTAGCTATGAAGGCGGCAAAAGTAGCTGCTGACAGATAAATCACCTTCTTCCTTTTCTTTGCATGTGGTTCTATTGCTTGGTGTGCAATCACTTACAGCAGGGGTGGGCAAACGTTTTGGCCCGAGGGCCACATTGGGGTGTGACACTGTATGGAGGGCCAGGTAGGGAAGGCTGTGCCTCCCCAAACAGCTTGGCCTCTGCCCCCTATCCCTGCCCCCCACACTTCCCGCCCCCTGACTGCCCCGCTCAGAACCCTCCCCCCATTAAGCCCTCCCCCCACCCTGCTCCTTGTCCCCTGACCACCCCCTCCTGGGACCCCCTCCTGCCCTAACTGCCTCCCCCCCCAGGACCTCACCTCCTATCCAATCCCCTGTCTCTTATCCACACCCCCTATCCCAACCCCTCATGTTCCCTGTCCACTGACTGCCGCCCCATCAGAACCTCTGCCCCATCCAACCGCCCCTTGTCCCCTGACTGCCCCCTGGGTCATCCTGCCCCTTATCCAATCCCCCCGCTCCCTGTCCCCTTACCATGCTGCTCAGAGTAGCAGGATCTCGTAGGCCCACCAGCTGGCTGGAACCAGCCACACCGCTGCGCTGCCTGGCAGGAGCCGTGGGCCAGAGTGTTGGCAGCGTAGTGAGGTGAGGCTGTGGGGAAGGGGAGGGGGCAGTGGGAGAGGGGCTGGGGCCTATTCTCCCTGGCCGGGAGCTCAGGGGCTTGGCAGGATGGTTCTGCGGGCTGGAAGTGGCCCATGGGCCGTAGTTTTCCCACCTCTGAGTTAGATACTGACTGTGGCCTTCCCTCTCTTTAGAAAAGTTTGGTACATCTGGCCTTTTAGGATTCAGTGCAAGAGAAAATATTTGAGAGGGGTGGGGAAAAAAGAGAGCAGAAAAGTTCCTGTCTGTAATACTTTGAGAACATTTGGTCCATCTGGGCATCTGAGCCATTGACTTTTAAAGCACATGAGAGAGAGAGAAAACACAAAAGGTATTAGCCAGATCTTCCTTGAGCAAACAGTAGAGCAGTTGTGCGAAGCCCCAGTGTCTCAGTGCATTTCCCCCTGTTCTTGGGAGGGCTTAGAGATAATTAAATGCATTTGTGTGCAAAGCCTGTGCAGAAAAAATAAAAAAGGCAGCAACAGTGTCTCCTTGGTAGTTCCAAAAATGGCCATGAAGGCTGTCGCTGGGCTTGGCTGGCAGGAGGGGTTTTGATGAAGCAAAGTCTTTAGCAGCCCAGGAGTTTTTCTTTTCTGAAATCCAGTGAGCTGCTTTGTCCATCTGCCCCTCCCCAGCTTTCTTTATGTGCTGCCACTTTTTCATATGTGTTAAATCTCTTTCACTTCTCCCAGTAGCCTTCCCTTTCATGACAAGGAAGGGTAATCTCCAGGCAGTTATTCCTGGCCGTGGTATCACAGATCTTGCCCCCCACCCCCTCCAAAAATTGCTGGGATTTTCTTTCTTTAAATATTTATTTAAATATTTTCTTAGCCATCTCCAAAATGCTTTTTGGAAGTGCAACACTGACACCTGCTGGCAAAGGTGGAGCCAGTGGTGGCCCGTAGCTTTGCAGCACCGTAGGGAAACCCAAGACGTGGCCTCTTTTCCAAATCTGCCAGGTAGGTTTATCATGTTAAAGAATAATTCCCCCAACTACGGTGACCAGATGTCCCGATTTTTATAGGGACAGTCCTGATTTCTTATACAGGCTCCTATTACCTCCCCACCCCCATCCCGATTTTTCATGCTTGCTGTCTGGTCACCCTACCCCCAGCTGAATTTTATCTGCTTTTTCTTAGAGTATTTTTAGAAAGCGATTTTCCTGAGCTGGAAACCCTGTTTCTTTTTGATTAAGTTGCCACGTTCTTGTGTGCGTAGACTAATCACTGGTGAGTTCTGCCCATGAAATAGCATGTGCCTGGATTAAATATGAACATTTAAATGATATCCACCTCTGAGTAAGGGCAACCATGCCAAAGACTGACTAGATTCACAGCAGACTGGAAAAGCCAGACACAGTCAAAGCTATTTCAGCTCATATCTCATGCAACTTGATCACACGGGAGGGATCTATGCTTGCTTGCCAGATGTACTGCAGATTAAGTGTTGCTGTTACCATACCATTTTACTTGGGGAAGGGAAAGAAGTGCTGCCTTCATTTAGAAACTGACTGGCCTTCAGAGGAGAGGGAAGCTTACGCTGTCGCTAATGCCAGGGCTTTAAGTTGCCTTGAAGTCTCTGCAGTGGGATTTTCATTTTAGAAGAAGAAGGAAGTTGCAGGCTAGCGGAGGGTTGGCGTGTCACCGTCAAGACTCATCCTGATTTTCTGATTGTAAAGGTCACAGTCCCAGCCTGTTTTTCATGGCAGACCTTTAAGATCTGTCTTTGTTCATGTCTGAGTACCCTGACCTATTTTGGTTTGCCATTTTCCACAAATTCCAAAGGAAGCTGTTGCTGGCTAAACTCACTGAGATCAGCTTTGTAATCTGAGAGAGCACAGAGGGGAAGTAACCCCTAGTCCGTATACTCTAATTGGTGGGCCTGCACCTTTGATGATTGTACAGTATTACACCCATGGAGAGTAGAGAGACTGTCATTCTTCACTGTATTTTAGCTATTATTAGATTTTGCAGGGGTGGTGGTTTTGCTTTTAATGAGCCTCCACTTCCTGGCAATCATTCATTTCTTGATTTGCCATCAAATCTTCTGTCTTAAACCAATTAGAACAGATCTGACCACTTGGGAACCTTTTTTGTGGGCTGCCAAAATACCTCTCAAAGTTTCTAGAGATTTTTTCCCCAAATCCTTTCTCAGCTAGATATCGGGGTGGTGGTTTTTTGATGATCTGGGACACTTTTGTGAGATGATGCAACACTTCAGCCCCCGTTTTGTACCACCGGATTTTATGCTGTGCCAGAGTTACATCCTGGTGTTACCTCATCCTCCCCAACATGTGTGTCTGTTTCATCTGCCTGCAATGTCCTGTTTAACACCAGACTGTGAGCTCTCTTTGTCCCTTGGTCTTTGATACTTGACTGTACAGCGCCTAGCACAAGGGAGCTCTCGTGCGTGACTGATGTTCTAAGGCACTGTTGTAAATAAAAAAAGAATAATAATACATAGCCCCAGAAGGAATCTCATTCAGGTGGAGAATTAGGAAATCAGCAGTGGGTTATCAAACCAAAAGAGTCCAATAACCCCTTAATCCCCGCCCCCCCTTTAAACACCAGAGTGGCGAACCGAGCAGCTCCAAATTAAGACATAAACAAGGAACTTTGCTGCTCTGAGAAATGTTTTTCCTCCCTGGAATGTTCATTCAGCTGGTTTTTATGCGTTGTCTCTGTAGTCGATAGGGTGACCAGACAGTAAATGTGAAAAATTGGGACAAGCTGGAGGGTAATAGGAGCCTGTATAAGAAAAAGACCCCCAAATCGGGACCATCCCTATAAAGTCAGGACATCTGGTCACCCTAGTAGTCGAGATCCATGGGCCAGATCTAAGAGGGCCACTTTATGTAGTTTGTGGCCAGAAAACACCCTGCCTAAGGAAACACAAAATGTTAAAGGGTTATTCTCCCCTCCCCTTTGTCTGGTTGATGTTTCACAGGAAATGCTTTATGGTTACATTTTCTATTTCTGTCACAGTGCTGGAGAGAGAGTCTCTTATGGCCAGAGTGTTTCTTTTTTTGAACCGCTCACTCTTCCCCCCCGCCCCCTTCTTTTCATCCTTTCACAGCAACAGTTGGAGGAGGAGGCAGCCAAACCACCTGAGCCTGAGAAACCGATCTCACCCCCACCTATTGAGTCCAAGCATCGCAGCTTAGTGCAGATCATCTATGATGAGAACAGGGTAAGTCACTTACTGACCAGCGTTTGCTGACCTGACTGAGGTATTAACACGACAGTTGTGCTGTGGATACGCACTCCCTACCCAACTAGCTTTGCCTGTATTATCGGGCAGTGGCTGCTTGTAACAACTGACTGGGGCCAAGCCAGTGAGGGGGGAATCTGGATTTCTGCCAGCAGCCCATGCCAATGGCCTACCTCCCATGTGATCTCTTGTGGAAATTGTGAGAGATGACGACTGGTGGATGGTGACAGGAGCAGCCAGAGCGAAGGGTGTTAATTGTGTAGTGTGGCTCTTTGTTGTGTGTTCTATTGCTGGAAGGGCTGAGGGTTTAATGGGATAAGCCTTGGGTTTGAAATACCTAGAATGATGCCTCGGAGCCCAACGGGATCAACCTACAGGAACCACTCAGTGTGACATCCTCCTGGTCAATTGGGTTCTTGAATTACTGTACACGGACCTGTAGGATGATCCCTTAGGAACATAGATGCTCTCTTGTCAGTGTGGGTGACGCAGATCCTGTGATGCTTTCTGACAGCTTGGTGACCTTATCCTAAACTCCCCTCCCAAGACTGGGTGTGCAGGCGTGGGGCGCTCTCTTGGCTGCCCACTTGTCCCCCAATGATGGCCGCCGTTCCGTGTAGCTTGTAAGCACCGGCTTGAGTCTGACATATTCGGACTTGGGAGCCTCGGACATCCAAATCCCATATTTAGGCACCTGTATGGAGGTGTCCTGCTTCCCGGACATGCCTAACTACTGCAGCTTCCATTGGTCTTGTGTTTGAAAATGTTGGCCTGTGCCATATGCAGAGCACACTGGTATCATGGGAGTTATTGCTAGTGTTCTGCATCTGTCTGGTGTGCGGGGTTCCCTGTGAGCTCAGTGCTACCCCTGTAGGGCAGTGATTGATCGCGACCCTCGATGAGGAATGCGAGACCTTTAACATTTAAACACAATCAAGCAAAGAAAACCCCCCGCCCTCTACACTTTGCACACCCCCTTACCCTTCAAGGTCAAGGACTCTCTTTCAGCCTCTCAAAACACAGACAGATACATTATCTCAGTTTATTGTAGTTGTAACTGATGCATGTTTTTACTCTTCTGCGGTAAATGTGGGGGTATTGTGGATGATTTTGACTTTGAATAAGGGGTCATCAGCCTGGAAACGTGGAGAAAAACCTTGCATTAGGGGAATGAGTTTGCCCTTTATTTGCTTTCTGAAGAACTGCTTTGCAGGGCAGGGCCTGTGGCTTTAGTTGTGCCAAGTTCCTAACCCCTTACGCTTGGGGAATCCAGTGCTAACCATGAGTGTGATTATACAAAGTGTTCAGCACTTTAAGTGGGCAAGGCGAATGGAAAGGAGATGGACACAAATGAGCGTTGAATCTGGAATAGGGCGTGTTGGAATTGCTGACAGTGTGTAACTCTCCTTGACTGCTAATTCATTAAACACGGCCACTACTGGCAAGTAGCGTGGAAGGAGAAATGAATCTGGCTGGATGCTTTGTATTGACATTAGAAAATTGGGCCCTTTTGTCCATAATCAAGCACATTCATTTTAGGTGTTGGGTTTAATGGCTGATTCTGCATAAAAAGAAAGTGACTAGCCGCTATTTGTTTTGAATTGTGAGTCCTTTGAATTCACTGTGAGCTGCAGAACTCCAGGTGACTGACTTATAAAGATTACATGCCCTGGGCACTTATAGGAGATAAAGCAATTACTTTGGTGTGGTTATCATTTTTTATAACTCATATAAACACCTAGATATGCATGATGCTGTGTGGTATAAAGAGAGAGGCCAAGATTTTAAAAAATGTGTGTGCCTACCTTGAGATGACCTAAAGGGATCTGGGTTTCAGGGGGCAGGTGCTTTGGCACTTCGTGAAAACTCTTGACCCTTTTAAGTCCTCTCCAGTTGTGCACTCAGCATAACTAGTCACTTTGGAGAATCTTGGCCACTACCTCCCCCCCGCCCCCAGAATTGCTTAGGCTCTTGACTAAGACAAGAACACCAGGGAGTGACTTAGGGGAGTAAGCTTTTCTCACAAAAAGGGGGCAGATGTAGCTTGTTGGGTGGGGTTTTGAGCATGTTAGGTTGATTGGAACCATGGGACAGGGTGGATTGGTTCATTGTCTTTGTTTGTCTGATGGTTAGCTGGAGAGCTGAAATGTTCTACTGCTGAGCTGAGAAGGGACTGGAGAGAGGACCGAGTGCCCTCATGGCCTGAGGCCTCAGGAAGGTTGTTTCAGTCCTAGGGATCACTCCTTCAGTGTACGTGCCGGATGCACGGTGGAGGGTGTCAGTGCAGTGCTTGCATTTTTTCAGCAGGAGGGGCAGGCAGAGCTGGACTGTCCCTCGAACAGTGTCATCTGTTGGAAGTGCCATGACCCCGTGATTCAAACAGTGACAATACTGCCCGTCCAGCTTAGTTGGGGCTGCTGGGGTCACTGAACTGTCCATGGATGGTGCTGAAAAGAATGTGAAGAACAATGTGAGATGAAATGTGCCATTGAGAGCAAATGGTTACAGTGAACTGGAAGTAACTGAACATGACATAGAAAGTAGAAAGATATCCAGGCCCAAGGGCGATACAGCCAGCCGGTCAGCGGAGACAGGCTGTTCCAGCATGGGAGAGGAAGTGTGATCTGTATTTTGGGGTGATGGTGTGTCCCTGGATCATCCATTTGAATTCAGAAGGAGGAAAACCGGGCTCTTGTTTAAACGCCAAAGCAAGGGATTAGTGCTCCACCCCAAACTGGAGCACTTGCTTCCCCAACTTTGTGTCCCCCCCCCCCCCCACACTTACAGGTTGTGCCAGGCGAGAGAGGAGAACACAACACTAGAGGTTCTGGGAAATCAAGTTAGCCAGCTATTGTGTGACCTACTTTCATTTTGGCTTTAGCTGCAATTCTTCACGGGGGGGCATAAATGCTAATTTTAGCCTTGTGGTTCATCAGGGAATTATATTTCTTCCCACCAGCACATTGGGTAGGTGGTGCGGAGGAGCCCCGTCGTGTAGGGGGGGCACAGAATATCGGTTGAAGTTGGCTGCATCAAAGCTTTCCTCAGAATCCAGACTCCCCTTTGACATTCACCTTAACACTGTTGTGTGTCTTCCTCCCTGTGACCTACTTTACAAGTGTAATTTGAAAGGTCTCTCTGCATCAGGGAGAGTTATGATCTTTGGCAAATTTGACCTGGGATCCCTTTCTTACTGCATGCAATGTGCTGGACAAGTTAATCGTATCCTGGAAACACGTGGCTGTGCAGATGAGACTAAAGAAGAAGGTGGAAAAGCACAGGGATCTTCACGGGCTTTGTTCTGAGAGAACTGGCTGCATTTGCTTTTGGGGGGAGAATTGCTAAGGCATAAGTGGCAGTGAAACGCGTTGACATTCATCTTGCAGCCATTTGTGCCTTTGAAAATCTCCACCTGTGTATATTGATCGGAGATGCTTTGTCATACCATCCTCAGTGGGCGTTGGAAATCACGCCTGCCGATTTTGCACTTGCCCCCTTTTGGGTACAAGCCCATGACTTGGAATAAATGTGCTGTGACCACCCAGACAGTGCCCACAGATGTGGGCCTTGTGCCCACACAGAGGGGTGTCTTGTGACTAGGTGCAAGTTTAGGGCTCATCTGCACAGCAAAACAGGGTGTGAACCTAGAATATCCCAGGTTGCTCCACAGGATGGTCTTCACGGCTTCCCGTGCTCCGAGGCTTTCAGCACGCTGTAGTGAACGTTCGTATACAGCTGGCTTGGGGGCTGTGGATTCACACCCTGGTTTGCTCTGCAGCAACCCGCCAGGTAGAGAAGTCTCTAAATAGAAGCATGGTTGAGATGTGGCCCAGCATTTTTGCTGTTACCTGAACACCAAAGCATGAATGCACGAAGGGTGACATTTTCAGTTACCCACGTCCCATTTTCAAACACGAGGGAGGCATGTGGGAGCGAGTCACATACAAGTACTTTGTGAAAATGTTACTCCGGGTCTATTTCACAAACTCTCCTTGGAACCCTCCTCTTGATTTGACATTTGCTGCGTGACGCTCTGTGGGATTCTGCTAAGGACACGCAGGGCCATGGCGTTCGCAGCCACTCGAGGTGTGTTCATTCCACATAGTAGCATTCCCGGCATCCTGAGTTAACCAATGGAATCTGCTTCTCTAGCCATTGTAAATTGCCGCCAGAGGTTGGCGCGTGGCCGGTAATGATGGACTCACAATTATTATGTAAGAGGAAAATGGGCGAACACTTGAATTTAACTGTGCAAGTGACCTTCACAGTCTCTCCTGTGGGAGAGAAGGATGAATATAGTTTGGTCTGATGCCTCTGAGATGGAAGGAATCTTCCTAGAGTTTGTAATTGGTCCTCCTGGGCTGCGTTATCTCAAGGCAGCCTCCCCTGTCATTTTCACATTCCATCCTCATAACCACGGCACATGCACTGGGTATATTGTTAATAATGTGTTTATTCCACAAGGTGGTTTAGTGGAGATCCCCTCCCCTTCTCCCCACTTATATATTTTTTTCTGACATTGCTGACAATTTGGCTTGACATTAGTGGCCCTGAGTATCTGTTTTTAAGCAAAAATTCCAGGTCTCCTGTTCAGTGCTGGGTGGGTTTTTTCCCCCAATTACTTTTTGAATAGAACTTGTCACACTTTTTTGGTTTTGTTCATATCTCTTTTGTCAGGGCGCCCTGGAGGATGCTCTCCAGCTGCAGTCAGCAATCCCCCCCCCCCCCAAGCTGCCTCTGACCCCCACCCCCTACCCTCTCTGATGCCTCATGGGAGAGGGGAGCCTCTGACTGGTAGGTGGGTCCCTGCGTTGGAATGTAGCCCAAGGTGGTGGTGCTGTATGATGGGAAATAAGTGTGGTGGGTCTCCGTTCTGTTCCCATGTCCCAGTCTACGGAATTCTGTCCGGCAGGGCAATTTTCAGACTTCCTGTCACTGACGGGAGAGGCTCAGGATTTCAGATTCAGTCTCTGGGGCCCCTCCTTTCAGTCAAGATCACAGGCCTTTCCAAAAACTCAATGCCAAGATATGGCCTTGATGCAGGAATTGCTGGGGGAAATTCCCTGGCCTGTGCTATGTGCCGCATGTTGGGGTGGAGACGGGGTCGCTCGGACACTGGGTCTGCTTCGTCTCACAGGGATTTCTCCTCCCAGCTGATCACTGAGTCGCTTCCTGTCCGGGTCCCACCTGAAAACTGCCACCTTCTCTGCTCCACAAGAGTTCAACCCCCCTTGCTCTCTCTGCCTACTGCCTCCTTCCCACCCCTACACTCCCCATCCCCATTACTGTCTCCTTCCCACCCCCACCCCCATTTCCCCCCTCTTCCGTTTATTCTTGAAATCCTCTGTAGAGCTGCTTATGTGTGTAAGGAGGGAGCTACATTTACAACCCATCTCTGCGCAGCCCTACACCTGCTTCTCCTTCAGCTGTTTCTCCCCGCTCTTGGGGCTTGGCTGTTTTACCCCCATGGTTTGTTCATACCTGGGGCAGAAAAGTGGCTGGTTGAACTGGGGCTCCACCTAACTCAGTGCGCTGGAAAGCTCAAACCCTGGCGTTGCAGGGCTACAACTGAGATTCAGCCCAGACGCTTGATGGCTTTTATCTCTCTGATCTGAGTGTCGGAGCTGTCCTTTGAACCACCGGCACATCCACTTTCCTTTCAAGTGTCGAGCTCCTCGCTTCTCTCTGTTTTGGAGGGGAAGAGTTAATGTCAAGATGCTCACTGCCGCTTTTTACCTTCAGCGCTTCTGCTGTGGGACCGTGATTAACCACCATGTCACTCAGGTTTGGATGTCAGTCCCTGGGTTCTTCATCGCGGGGGCGGGGGCTGATGGGTTGTGACCCCGCCTGCCCTTTCAGGCTTTTGAAAAACAGAGTTGGACGCAATGCAGCCCGTGGAAGCCGACAACAGTGTCTCTTTGGCTCTTGGGATTGTGTCTGTGGAAATCAATAAGATTAAATTTTAATTTGTTTTCTGTCTCAGTGCTTGTTCCTTCAGAAGGGCACTGCTATGTATCTATAAATATAGCAGTGTGGGGGAAAATTGAAATTCAAAGGATTTTTTTATACTCTCTTTTTATTGTACTCTTATATCTGTATGGAATGTATTTCCCTGTCTATCCATTTACCCTCAAAGCATGTTCAGCATTGCTGGTTCTTCCATAAACAAGTGAATAAATAAACGAAAGCTTTTAATGTTCCCAAGTAGAATCTAGCCTCTTGTTATCTGTTTAGTTTCTCTGTTGCAACAGGGTTAATCCACTTGCCCTTTAAAGGCATGGAGTGTGATTTTGATCCCATCGTGGTTTTACACCAGTGTAACTGTGACTTCAGTAAACTTACTCCTGATTTATACTGGCCAGTATAAATCAAGGCTACGGTGTCAATGTGAAAACCCTGTGTTAAATCTGTATCAGTAGAACACTCTTTGAATGGGGCTGTCGACTAATTGCGATTAAGTCATGAGATTAACTCAAAAAATTAATTGTGATTAAAAAAATTAATCATGATTAATTGCACTGTTAAACAATAGAATACCAGTTGAAAGGTATTTAAATATTTTGAATGTTTTTCTACATTTTCATATACATTGTATTCTGTGATGTAATTGAAATCCGTGTATAATTTTTGATTACTAATATTTGCACTGTATAAATGGCAAAAGAAGTAGTATTTTTCAATTCACCTCATATAAGTACTGTAGTGCAAGCTCTTTTTTATGAAAATGCAACTTGCAAAGGTAAATTTTTTTTCTTACATACCTGCCCTCAAAAGCAAAACAACGTAAAACTTCAGAGTCTGCAAGTCCACTCAGTCCTACTTCTTGCTCAGCCAATTGGTAAGACAAACAAGTTTGTTACATTTACAGGAGATAATGCTGCCCTCTTCTTACTCACAATGTCACCTGAAAGTGAGATCAGGCATTTGCATGGCACTTTTGTAGCCAGCATTACAAGGTATTTACTTGTCAGATATGCTAAACATTCATATGTTCCTTCATGCTTCGGCCACCGTTCCAGAAGACCTGTTCCATGCTGATGACACTAGTTAAAAAAATAATGCTTTCATTAAATTTGTGACTGAACTCCGTGGGGGAGAATTGTATGTCTCTGGCTCTGTTTTAACCACATTCTGGCACATATTTCATGTTATACCTGTCTCGGATGACTACCCAGCGTGCATTGTTCATTTTAAGAACACTTTCACTGCAGATTTGACAAAATGCAAAGAAGGCACCAATGTGCGATTTCTAAAGATAGCTACAGCACTCGACCCAAGGTTTAAGAATCTGAACTGACTTCCAAAATCTGAGAGGGACGAGGTGTGGAGCATGCTTTCAGAAGTCTTAAAAGAGCAGCACTCTGATGCGGAAACTACAGAAACCAAACCACCAAAAGAGAAAATCAACCTTCTGCTGGTGCATCTGACTCAGGTGATGAAAATGAACATGCATCAGACTTCACTGCCTTGGATTGTTATCGAGCAGAACCAGTCATCATCATGGACATGTCCTCTGGAGTGGTGGTTGAAGCATGAAGGGACATATGAATCTTTACGCATCTGGCACATAAATATCTTCCAACCCTGGCTACAATAGTGCCAGGAAAATGCTTGTTCTCACTTTCAGATGACATTATAAACAAGAAGTGGACAGCTTTATGTCCTGCAAATGTAAACAAACTTGTTCGTCTGAGCGATTGGCTGAACAGGAAATAGGACTGAGTGGACTTCATTTTTGAATGCAGTTTTTTATACATAATTCTACATTTGTAAATTCAACTTTCATGATAGAGATTGCACTACAGTGAATTATTAGTTGAATTGAAAAATACTATTTCTTGTTTTTTTTACAGCACAAATACTTCCAATTAAAAATAAAGTAAGCACTGTACACCTTGTATTCTGTGTTGTAATTGAAATCAATATATTTGAAAATATAGAAAACATCCAAAAATATTTAAATGAATAATATTCTATTGTTTAACAGTGCGATTAATCATGATTAATCTTTTTAATCACTTGACCATCATACTTTTGAACATTAAAGCTGAAAGAATTTTAAAAATCTAATTTACTTTGCATCATTTATTGATGTATTTATTTTATTTTTTGAGCTCTGCTTATTTAAACAACTGAACATAAAGACTGATAGGTTTCACTGTCAGATTTTGATGTGCTAGACAAGGAGGCCAGATTTGCCTTTCAATTGTTACTGTGGAACAGATAAAGAGGAAAAAAATGTTTTTTGATATTTAAAAACATGAGGTAAGCATCATTTTAGCATTATAGATGTGTTGCAAACAGTTAAAATTCAGTCTTCTGAAGCCTCTAGCACCTGGGAATTCTTTTGCTTTCTGTCAGAGATTTAAAGCAAAATAGGCTGTTGCCCTCTATTTATTGTCTTCCTCAGGGATCAGAAGTTTCATGTAAGTGAGTTTTTTTTCTTTGTCCACTGAGAGTCATCCAGCAAGTGATGCTGTATCCTAGGCTTTCAGAGGGACTGGAAATAGCTCCATTAAGTGCAGTAATTCCCAGAAGCTCTGAGGAGAGGAACGTACTATACAGCGCCTCTGACAAATAGATGCTTTCCTATAATTGTGCTGATGACTAGATTTTTTTATTATTGCTTCCAAAGGCCTCCTTAGCAGTTCAGTTTTCATTGTAAAGTGCCTTCTTGAAGGGGAGGTCACTTTGCAGTCTTCTGGCTAGGATCTTTATTTATAATTCCACCCCCGCCCCTTGAATGTCTGCACCTCTGTCACTTGGTGTGATGGAGTATGACACGCTCAGCCGCAGAAACCCACATAAGATGACTAGCGAAAGACAAGCAGTCGGCGACGAGAGAGGAACAGAAATGAGTCGGTCAGTCACGCTCTGCACAGGAAGTGTTGGGAGGATTATTAATGCACATCTCCAATACGACCCATTTCCCCAGTTTTCTTCTTATGCTTGATGAGTCATTTGCAAACAAAGCTGGTTGTCTGCAGCACAGCCCATGGCAGATGCTATCTGCTGGGTGGAATTCCAGTAACGCTCTTTCAAACTTTCCAGTTGTGCCTTTGGAACTAGAATAGCAGCAAAGAATTCATGGTGCCCCCAATGCCTAGTTCAGGGAGTTCCCATAGGGATTGGTGTACATGTTCTTGAAAAGTTTTATTCTCGGCTCTTCAACTGTGGGGCCAATTGACGGCCATGTGAAATCCACACCCTCTGCGTCCCTTTGTTTCATGAGTGCTTGTGTCACTGAGGAGACAGGAAAAATAACCACATTAGTGTATCAGTGCTATAGGGCAGTGGTCTTCAAGGTGGGGTGCGTGCACCCCTGAGAGTACGCGCAAGACTCTGGCGCATGGTAGACCTCCGAACTCCCGCGAGGGCTATTTTTGTCCTGCCGAAATGCTGCCGTGGAAAGCGGAAGCTTCCGCTTTCTGCGGCGGCATTTCGGTGGACATACCTGGGGGGGCCGCGAGTGGGCGCCGGACTGCGGTAAGGGGCTGCGGGTGGAAAAGTTTGGGGACCCCTGGTATAGGGATTTCTTGTTTCATGGAAGGCGATTACGTCTCTACTCTAACTCCACCCCAGCAGGCGAGATCAGACAGAAGGCTCTGACCAGCAGACCCTGGATTTGAGTTTTGAGGGCATTGGTCCAAAATGCCATGGTGGTTTGCTCCAGATGAAATGCACATGGAGTTGGGAGAAAATAAAGGCTTTCTTAGTTTCTAGAAATTAATATCTTCCAGGTGGGGGCCAGTATTGATAAGCTGCAGTCCTGTCCCAGCTATCTTTTAATCTTAATGCAAAAGACAGCATATGCAAGAGAGACCTTTACATTGGAAGTAATGAAAACGTGATTATTTCTGTCTTTTGCAGAATACATGAGTTAGATTCTGATCTGAGGTTTACA
>ML677361.1:14973240-14985031 GCA_007922305.1 Dermatemys mawii
TAGCGGAGTTACTACTTATTTTCACCATTGTAACTGAGATCAGAATCAGTCCTGCTGCTTTAATATACAAGTCTTGCTACCCAGCTTGTGGCGGTTAATTCATGATCTAAATGGCCAGGCCACAATGTAATCATGCTGTTTTCTGGGACTTCTGCCTCTTTAAGAGATTTGCTTGTCTCAGTGCGGGCCATGCCTGATCCTGAATGAGAGTGCTTACATTCTTAGGCATGGCCTGGCTTTGAGTGCTGCATTTGCTGTCTATGAAATGCTATAAATAACCCCAAGAGAGTAGTTCAGCGCTGGTGGCTGTGAGTGTATACGGAATGATGGTTGGAAAAATTCCAGGAGAATGCCCCCTTCTAATTCCGGATCCACTTTCTCAAAATAACTTCATGTTTCCTCATCTTTGGGTCTGGGTTTTTTTTTTCCAAACCAATTCCTTCCCCTCTCCCCCACCCTCCGCCCCCGAAACCCAAGCTCACTAACGGCTCTGATCCATTGGGAGGTTTGGGAGTCAGAGGATGGACCATGATCCCTACAAGAAGCTCACGTTGCTGGTAAAGTGCTCCAAAGGACCCTTTTTTTTCCTCCCCTCCCAGGTCAAGTTTCAGCAAAGAGAAAACCAGGGTTGTGTTCCCAGATTGAGGGTCCCACTGAAAACCTTTGCCAGGAATATTTTTAGACCTGCCTGGAGATTTTCATGGCCCTCATGGAGTTTCTTACATACCATGTCACCATGGTTTTCAGGAGCAGTTTAAAAGGCACAATCCTGATATGGGCTGGGGTTCCCCATCCAGCAGAGGATCCATGAGAAACAGAGAGTTCAGCTGGGGCTTGCCAGCCCAGTGTCCAGCAGGGGACAACGGGGATGTAGGCGTCTGTGGAGGGATCAGGCACCAAGCCTCCAGGAGCCAGGGTTGTGCTCAGAGAGGAAGTACAGGCCCGTGGGAATTGGAGGAGGGGACTGATTATCCTTCCCCTTTGAAGATGGCAGTGATGCTGTTGGAACCAGGCCGTGCTCTTAGCCAGAGCATGCAATGTGACTGCAGCCAGCATCTTTGACGGCTCTAAGGAGAATTTTTTCTGTGCTCTGTCCCTGCTCCTTGTATTCCCTAGAGCGAAGGACAGTCTCGTCCATAGAGAGGGAAATCAAGGAGTCCATTCAGGATGGGAAGAGTCTGGAAAGGCAGAGTGGGGAAACTAGGGGCAGAGTTTGAGTGAAGACCCGTCTTCTAGGACTGTAGATCTTAGTGCCAGTCTATGTGAATCTACCCCAGGCTATTTGTGGTCTGTCTGGCCCCTGCCAGCAGCCCGAGACATGATGACCTGTGGAACAGGACACAGCAGGGAGATGCAAAGCAAACCATGAAGCGTGGTGAAAAGTGAGTCAGCTCTCTGGGGCCACAGCATGGCTGGAGCATCTCAGGATGACGAGCATGGATGTCTTTGGTGAAAAGGAGACTGTTCTCGGCGCCGTGCGTAACTCCGCGGGTTTTTAGCTCTCTCTTGTTTGTAATACTGGATGAGAGCCGGGACATGACACGCCTGTCCCACCCCGAATGGGAAATAACCACCCCCATCCTCTACTGACTGGGACCCGGCAGAATTAGGCCTCTTTCCAGTATGCTCCGGGAAGCAGTTGGCGATAAATTCTGTGCAGTTGTCGTGCTGGTTCAGTTGCACAAGGGAGGGCAGGCCATGATCACCATGCATTGCAGAGCCCTGCCCTGTGGGAGGCATCTGTGCACTGGAGCACTTGGGGGTTAAGGGGGATCCCCTAATGTGGATAAGGCATTTGACTGGCAGTCAGAAGAGCTGGGTTCTATTTCCAACTCTGCTGCTGGCCGGCCTTGGGTGGGTCACTGCCCTGCGCCTCTGTTTATCTTCCGACCCCTTGTCTACCTAGACTGTAAACACTTTAGGGCAAGGACCGTCCCTTCCCGTGAGCACTGCTCTCAGTTTGGGCCTCCCCATGCTACTATAAAACCCATAAATCATTTGCTCATCCCAGTATCTATAGACCCCTAAATCCCCATGTGGAGAGCTAATGCTTGGCCTTTTATATTATGTCCAATCTCCCCTCTGTGTGTCTTTTCTGAAAGTGTCCCAGAGGAGGCTTCTCCACAGCCCTAGCAAGAGATCAGACTCTGCTCTCCCTTACCTTGGTGTTAAATCTGGAGTCACTCCACTCAAGTTGAGTGGCTGGGCTGTAAAAGGGAGCAGAATTCTGCCCCCAAGGTGCTAGCTCCTGTGCTGCAAATGACGCCGTTCAGATGCTGAGCCACTAATGGATGGGATGTCAGGAATCTGGACTGAATCTGGAAACGGGGCCATTAGCTGCTTGCTGAGGAACAGTGAAGGGAAGATAAAACCAGTGGCCTTTTCGTTGCTCACACGAAGAACAATGCCTAGATTGGCTTGTTAATGTCTTGGTGAGAGAGCGGTGGAGTTTTTCTTTAAATACTGCAACATCTATTCAGAATTCTGGACTTTGTGAGTGAGGGTGAGGATGGACCCACTGTAGGGTTGATAATTATGGGCTCAGTATGCTCCTGATGAAATCAATAGGGGAAAAAAAACGCATTGCTTCACAGGGAAGCAGCATTGCGCCCTAAGTGGAAATCCTGATCCCCATTAGGTGCCCATAAAAGGGCACAACAGCCATAGAATGGGCACTTTTCTGCTGCAAAGACCCTACTAGTGTGAGAGGAGCTCTGAGCCTCCTTTGCACACTGTCCCTGAGCCTGCAGAATTGGAGCGTGTTCTCCTGATGCTGGTCGTTCTTCAGCAGAAGTCTTCTATTAGGACTGTGGGGAAACTTTGAATAGCTAATATATGTCATTAACATCTCTGCCACCCAGCTCTTCTCTGCCTGTGTGTGGCCTTTCAAATAGCTTGTTACAGTTGTGTTATGGTCTGATAAATGCAGCAAGGAACGTCAGCAATTACATGATGTGTCAAGTGTTAATCAGGCAGCTTCCGTGATAGAGGCCTTGCTTTGTGGATGTACAGCGAGATGCTGTGCCCAGAATTCTTTCCCCAGCACTGTTCCATTCTGGAGATGTGTATGTTAATCAGTTAATGCGCGAGGAATGATGTCGCTTTTTGACTCCCAGCTAATTCTCCTCGCAGTGTTTTGCCTCTGGTCATCTCATTAAGTTGTCTAAATATGACAAGTGTGGCAGCCAAACACATTCAGCTTTATTTGGAATTGATCTCATCAGACTCACAGGCTTTCAGCAACATCTGCCTATTTAGGTGGCGTCTGATTGTGCCAGGACATCTTGCTTTTGTGCACTAGTATCTGTCCTCATGGGCCTTTGCAGTGAAAGTCTGTCTCTGAGTTTGTGGGCACGATCTTGTGCCTGCAATAAATTGCACCTGAGGTTAATCAGTGTGACGTTTTGTACCAAGTGCGTGCCAGAGTCGGTGTCGGTAACCCAGTGAGCGGATGCTTAAGAAGAAATCCGTGAACATTCTTGCACAGGTAGCTAAATGCCTACATTGCACAGCATGCTGTCTGAGACTTTTCAAAGCTGGCCTAACTCTGCTCCAACTGACAATCTCAGCCACTGTTTTTAAGCGTTCCTACGTTTTTAGTATCGCTGCATCAATATTCTCCAAGATCCTAGTGTTTTCTAGATCTCCCAGAGACCTGAAAATCCTAAGCTCATTGGGGTTAAACTTCTAAATGTTTAATATTGACAAGTCCAGGGACAGGCTTAACTCCTACAAATGAGCGAGGATGAACGCACAGCCATGGAAACACACATATTACTTCGCTTGCTGAACTAGCACGTAGTGACCTTTGTCAGATGGGTGCCCGAGCCTCAGAGTGTGCTGTTTACTAATGCTATTGGTAGACTCCAGTTGGATTTTGTTGACGGGTTTGTATGAGTTCTAGAACTGAGGCTTGTTTAACTTCCATGTCCTCCCCTCTTTTTCAAAAAAGGAAGAAGACTAGAAATTAAATGCAATAATTTCAATAGCGCAATATTAAGAATCAGTTGGGGTGAACTGGTTTTAAGGTTGAATCCTTGCATGTAAGCAATACAGGACAGTCTTTTTAACTATGTCATCACATAGACTTTCTCAGACATTAGTATAATGGTTTAGTTTTTGGAGCTTTGGATACATACCCGACTTTACATCGGCACACATTTTAGATTTGTAATTACAGTCTGTTCCAATGTCTGAGTGTAAGGCAGATTTAAGGTGGTTGTGTTCAACCATAGCTTGACGTGCAGTGATGTATTTTTGCATGAGGTTATGTTCTGCTACAGCAATGGTAAAGCATGGTGGGGATAGTTTAACTTTATAATGAGATGCTACATTTAATTTCACAGGTAGGGATCTATTCAGTTGCAATCTGTGGAGCTGTGATGGCATTATATGAACCGTGCTGGCTACAGAATGGTGTGTTTTCCTTTAATGAATCTAGCAGGAAATCTACAGTACAAGCCATTGTTTCCTAACGGAAGGGATCTTGCATGGAAATGTCCCTTTTTGGCAGTTGTCCCTTTTTATGAGCAGGGATAAATGTTTTGCTTATCACGCAGGCCATATGTTACATCCCCTTGGTACAGTGCTTTACAAACTGTAGCATTTGTGTTCATGGAGACGTTCCCTGGCTGTGGTCCGTAGATCACTCACCGATGACTCCTCCTGGTTTCCAGTTGTGAAATGGCAATTAAAGAAGCTAAAAATACCATGTTACTGCATCAAGCTGCTTTCCCATGTAAGCAGTGGCCTGTGAGTGCCACAGGGGTGTGTAAGGTGTGAGGACAAGTTGGATGATCTGTCTCCTCAGATGTGGCGCATGCCACGGAAAGTGTGTGAACCGCGGTGTTAGTGGGGATCCTAAATCCTGGTCTGCCATTACAGCCGTCTCTTGTAGAGTAGGGGCACTTCCAGCTAGAGTCCCACTTTTGTTAGCTCGGGAGCAGACCGGCCGTATGGGTTAAAGCAAAAGATACTTAGAGAGGGCAGGCTTCTCCATAGTGTGTTCCTCAGCCTGACGGTTTGGCTTGTGTGGTTTTTTAGCTACCAGACTGACTGGTTAGTGGAGCTGATCCTTTAGCTTTCAGGAGATTTTGATGGATGAAATGCAAGACAATTACGCTGCGTCTCTTCGCTGCTAGTTTTGCTGTTTGTAGCTAATTGAATTGCATCAATGGTAACTAAAGAGATGTGGGGTTGATTGGAATGTAGCCTGCCTTGGTGAGAACAGAAACCAAGTGGAGATAATACAACTGACCACTGGGTGGCTCAGGGCTGCGAGATGAACCTAACTTTGAATGCTGGCGTGGTCTGTTTTGCAAATCTGTAGGGGGACAGATTGTTGGTTGACACTGGTGAAGTGCTATCACAGCCCCATCCCGGCTACAGAGCTTGAAAGCCCCCTGCCCTCTCTATGGAACGGCCATGTGTCAAATGACCCAAACAGAAGAGTCTTGGAAAAACCGGGGAAATCCAATGGGCATCGCAGGGATTTAGCTGCCCAGACATGGCCCTGCCAGTGAGAAAGTCGTGCCCCCTGCCTGACAGTCGCAGCCGTGCTGACCTCAGTTGTCTTGGTGGGGCCTAGAGTGAAATGTGGGCCAGCAAGTGCCATGGCCCTAAACTAAAAGGCTTGCTAGTGTGGGAAGGGGACCTCGAAGTGCATCTGATGTCTCTCTGCCAGCTAGTGCTGTGTGCAGATTATAGATACCGCTGATTCCCAGGCATCTCTGTGCCAGTCAGCAGGTAGACAGCTGTGAGCGGCTACTGGAGCATCTTCAGGGTATGCCCAAGAAGGAGCAAATTGTAAAAATCTAGCTAGGCATGGTCCACCTTGGAGAGTCTAAGTCAGGGCATCTTAGAGTTGGCCATGCTAAGCCCCCATCCCAATGTTATCTGTAAGTCTCTTAGTTCTGAGTTTGGTGATTTCCTCCTGGTCCTGCCTATTGCAGGTACTTTTATCCTGGGCTAAATATGTAAGAAAGAGGTGACCCAAAGAGCCACGTGTGTTTCTCTTTGCTGGAACTGCATTTATTTGTGTTTGCAAGTGAACTCTCTCCTTCCTCTTTCCATCTGCTGGATGTGTCAGTGAAGTCACAATCCTCCACTATGGCATCACCCATGATACCCAGTAGCGTCTCCACCGGGGAGGGGACCAGCGAGGGGAGACAATCATTTAATGAGGAGAACGACAGGGAACTTTGTTAGAAAATGCTAGGTGAGCATTATCGTTAGGGGAAGACTGGCCTTTCCAGAGGCTGAGGTTCCCGGTTCATCTCTGGAACAGGTCCAGCCCAGGCAGGCAGCCACGCGCTCTCCCCACTGAACCCCTTCACTTGCCTCACCCCAGAGCTGGATGGACCACATCTGGGGATGACAGGACAGTTCATTCTCTGTCTGATCCCTGATCCCATGGAGATTTGCCAGCCAGGGGGCCTGTTGCGCTGGTGGTTTCTGTGATGTGGACACCATTCTGCTAAAAACAGGCCCTGCCGCACCAACGTGGTTCACAGCGGCCAAGAGACAATTGGTGGGAGAGGGGGAAATGAGACCACATGAAGGGATCTTTAAAATCTCTGTTTTTTCTTCCCTTGATGGGAGTCCCTCTCCCAGCCCCATTGGGACTGGCTGCGTCGTTTACAAGCACCGCGATAGGGCTCTTTACACCTCTGTTTTATTTGCCCTGCTCTAGTTGCACTAGAGCCAGCTTGCAGCTGGTTTAATGGGTGGTAGTTCAAATGCAAACCGAGGTGATGGCCCCACGCTGGGCCAGACTAGCCTTTGAGGTGGGGGCCTGTGGATATTTAGGATGAGGGCACTGGTCTCTCAAAGAGAGGGTGGAAGAACCAGGGCTGACTCTGCTCTCATCTCCCTCATTTCCTGCTGGTGTAACACCACGAATGTCAGTGAGTTGTTCCTGGCCTTATGCTGGGGTGAGGGAGGTCAGAAGCCAACCCTTGTTGTATCTGGAAGTTAGAGACGGGGAAGAGGTTGCTATACAATTCCTGGAGCCGAGTCTCCCCTCTACACCCAGCCAGCTGCCTGCTTCTCCTCTGTGCGTTGCTTGGGCATTAGCTTGGTGGAGCTTATCCCTGCCACAGCAGTTCTAGAGATAGTTTCCCCTTCAGCATTCCCTGGAGCAGGAAAGGGTTTGCCGGGAAGACGTTTTATCTCTATCTTTCAGCAGGCCATGGCTGTGGGGCTGTCTAGTGGACAGAGCACTGGACTGGGGCCAGAGAGACCTTAGTTCTATTCCTGGCTCTGCTGTTGACTGACCTGGCCCAAGTCATTTAAATGCCCCGTGCCTCAGTTTCCCCACCTGTCAAAAGGGGAATCATAATGCTGACCTCCAATGTAAAGTGCTCTGAGCTCTACTGAGGAAACGTGCTGTGTACAAGCTGCATGCTGGTGGTGATATTACTCTGCCCGGGGAGCCAGGCTCCTTTGCTGCATGATTCAGTTATATTGGGGTGATGTCAGCTGAGTTAGTTCCAGCTCACAACAATGTGAGAGGAGAATCCGCCTCGTTGCACCCCCACATCCTGCAGCACGTGGAACAGTTTGAAACTCCTCTTGGTTTGCTGGGCAAATTTTCACTGGTCAGGTGAGCTCCCTGGGGCTAGTTAGTGGATGGCTGCAGACGTGAGTCCTTTTCTGATCCTGGGACCAAAGCTGCCAACGTGTTCACGTGCAAATCAGTTCTTCTGTGTGGGTGTACAAGATCCTGATATTTGCACACCTACGATGTGCATTTGCACTTTTGTGGCTCTGCCCTGGGATGGTGTAGGGAATAGATAGTTATAAATCTTGGGGAATGGACAAAAGCCCTTGCATCTGCTGGATGAGAGTGGAGGTGAGCTGTCAGCATGGCATGTGGGGGCTTAGGGAGGCATCTCCCGTCACAAAACATTGTAAGTGCATCCAGCTGTGCAGAGGCATCAGCGTGAGCGGGGCATGTGCTTTGCTGTCAGAGAGGGGCCGTATCAGCCCCCATGATCGAAGTACCCCAGAGGTTGAAATCCTGATCCAAATTTGGCAAATAGCCCCTCGCTTTTTATAGTGCACTTAACAGAAACCCAGCCCTGGGAGTGTTTGAAATCCAAGTCCCAGGCTAGCGGCTCTAGCCCATCTCCAGTGCTTAGTGGGATGAAGAGGTGAATGTGCTTCAAGAAGGATTTTTTTCTACTCAGCTGTGTTTTAAAACCCTGGTGGTACAGTGCTCTGATGGCGCTCCCCATGCTAAACCCTTCTAGGCAGCAGGGGAATTTTGTCTCCTCCCCGCCCCCAACCCTCCTGAATTCTATGTGCTATTTAATAAGTGTGTGTAAAAATCCATCTCCCCAGCCCCTTCTACTGCCTGCTGTTTTGCTTTATGTGATCAGCGCTGGGTAACCTCAGCAGCGTAAAGCGATCCAGACTGATCGGGCTGTTAGTACCAGTCTCTGGGAGCTAGTTACAGAAAATGTCATCTTTTATTTAGCTTCCCCCACTGCCGTGAACCCCAGGCTCTTTTCAGGCCTGTTTAATTAGTAACCACTGAGCACATGACGACACTTGTTCCTGATTTCCTAGTAAGTGCCAGGTAATGTGGCCGGGGAGTGGGGGAGCTCAGATGTAATGATCACATGTTTGTGAGAGGATGAATCCTAGAAAGGACATCTCTCTCCGCTCCCCCACCCGCCCCCTCGCGCTGTGCTAGTGCTGAGGTAATTGTACGGAATCCAACCGCCTGAAAAGTGAAAGAGAATTCAGTCACTGCAGCAAGCAGCCGAAGGGCTCCTAAATGAATAAGCGTGGAGGACGAGGGGGCTGCTAGAGCAGCATTGAGTACGTCCTGGCTTCTGGATTGTTTTCTGCAGCTCCTCTAAGGACTGTGCGCGTTAAACTTAGCCAGCGGTGCCCTTTGCCTGCAGTGTTGTGTTGCGGATCTGGGAGCTCTGCGGCTTTTAACGTTTTCTTTTCCCCGGCACCTTGGTGGGCGGGGGTAGGGGGTTGAGTTTAGCAGCAGTTTAAAAAAAATCAAAAGGGCTTTGAGCAGGGAGAAAAATGTAGCATGGGAGTGAAATTCTGATCGGCGAGAGGAGTAACTTCTCTTCCTATCCCCTCCCCCTTCTTCTTTGCAGAAAAAAGCAGAAGCGGCCCACAGGATCCTGGAAGGACTGGGCCCCCAAGTGGAACTGGTAAGTCTCATATCACAATATGGGGCTTGGAGGGCAGCCAATTCCGGAGAGGTCTTGGGAGACCAGCCCGCCATCCTGTGTCTGTGTGTAAACCATAAGAAGGAAGTGTTTTGCTGGCCAGAACGTGTCACTGGTGTGCACCAAAGGAGGAAGCAAAGCGGATAGGATGAATAATAAAAGACAGACACACACGCACAAAAACCACGTAGCTGTGTTCTGGGAGCCTTAACCCTGAGCCTCCTTTCCCTGCTTCTACCTCAGACGAAGGCAGAATGGCAGGAGGGACTTACCCCAAACTTGGTTGGTGCCTGACGCTGATGCTGTGAATCCATGACGTTAATGTTTTCCTCCACCACGTTCCTGGTACTTTGCATTCAGCACCTCAATGGCTGGGGAACATCAGGATGCCGTGTGCAGATGATCCCATTGTGCGCCCCCCTCCTCAGCACGGTTATTATAGGATCGCATGGGGGAGGGAGGCAGGAGAGGTGTCAAAGAGCATGTTCCATAAGGGCTAGTTCTAGATCAGAGTGACCTGTCAACAATAATGATGTGAACTTGTAAGAGTCCAATTTCAGTCTCTCTCAACTGCCTGTTGTACTTTGGGGAGCAGGGAAAATTCAATCATCATTATTCATGGTTGCTGTCAAATTTCAGCTGTCACCTCCCCTCTCCCCAGCAAACCCAGCTCTATCTCCACCAAATGGAAGGGACTGTGATTCCCGAGCTGTAGGTGAGAACAGTATGTTGCGGGGCATGGTGCTGGAGCTTCCCGGGAGAACTCCCTCAACACTAGATAAAGGGAGCAGTTGGGTGGGGGGAGGATTGAGGGCCCAGTCCTTTGTCATGCTGAGCACCCTTAGCAACCGCTGACTGCAGCCTTATGCAGACAGGTACTTTTAGGTCAAGTGTGTGGTGGAATCTGCCAGATGAACAGCCCTTGGGAAGACTGGGATGGAGGAGAACTGTCCTGTTCAGATTTAATTAAGAAATGTTTGGGATAGGATGGAGTTGTGTGTGTGTGTGTGTGTACAGGAGGAGTCACAAGGAAGTTCATCTCTCCCCCCCGCCCCCGCCCCGGTTCACGTCTCTGGGAGATAGTGCAGAACTGTGGCCCTTCAGAGTCTCTCTCTGCTCCTCAGGTTGCCCACGTCGGAGCTCGGTGCTGGCCCTTTCAGTGGGGTGTGTTTAAATAAATAACTCTATGACCCTGTGTGGTGTTTACTGGGGTTAAGCCTGTCTCTCTGTCTCAGCCTAATCACTGTCCATTCTAGCCCCACTTTGGAGTGAGGCAGGGAAACCTGGCCACTATGCGCATGCTGTAGAACAGGGCTTGTGTTCTTTTTCCCATCCCCCACTCCCTGCCATGTTGTGATTAGCACAACAGGGCACCAGCCACGACAAGGCCCCCGAGAAGCTCCTGGGGCCCAAGAAATGATGTTTGTATGCAGCTGTTGTTCTTTATCAGAAAGGAAATAACTCCAGGAAGGAGGAGAGACCTTTCCATGCCTGCCTCTCTTGATACTCCTCCTCTTTAGAAGGTCTAGTGATATAGGCACCTACAACAGTCCTCAGCGACCCTCAAGCCTGAGTCTCCTGTGCAGCTCTTGGGCCCTGGGAGCCAGTTGCATATGAAAGGGCTGTAGAATTTTCTGGAGTTCGCTTGAAGTACAGCTGTGAGAATTACTCCCGGCTTCGCGGTGGGCATGACGGTCTCACTAATATTTGTTCAAGAGCGCTCTGCTTACTAGATTCAAGCAGAGGTGGTGACAGATAAAGGTCTGCTTGATCAGGAGGCAGCTTGCCAGGTGCTGATTGCTCAAAGCAGGAGGTCATGGAGGAAATTGGTTAGTCAAAACCGAAAGGCGGGAGGTCATGCACGCATTAGCAAACCACGGGTTGCAACGTGGGGCTGAAGGGAACATCCTGATAGCGTGAAGGTGTTAATGGCAGGGTTGAATCTAGAGCTACACCTCCTCAAGGTTGCGATTTGTTTTTGAGCGGAGAGATTGAAACTTGTTTGATTTCTCTCTTGTTTCCAATCCTGGTGGGCAGACAGATTGGCAGTTTGAACATTGCAGTGAATTGGGGATTTTATTCTACTTCATTTTCATTTCACACTAGCCAAGTCCTCCATAACAAGTGTCACTGTCATCTCACTTTTCCAAGTGGACCTTTTCCAGAAGGATTAGGCTGTGCTCATATTACCTGAGGGAAATGGTGATTAGAGTCTGTCACAGGTGCTTCTCTGCCCAATTAGGTATTTACAAAATCTCTCTTTTTGTTTATGGCGACAAGGAAAGGCCAAGTTCATCCAACCAATGCACAGTTAATTCTGAAGCATTTTATTGTTGGTGGCCACCGATAAGATGATTATATTGGGGGATGTGTCTGTTTCATCATGGGGACAGAATTAGGGGTGATGGCTATTGGGCAAAAGAAAGTTTTTGGCCTATGATCATATAATGACAACACATATAATCAAGAATCAGAGGGGTAGCCGTGTTAGTCTGGAATTGCAGAAGTGACAGAGTCCTGTGGCACCTTAAAGACTAACTGAAATTTTTTCAGAGCATGAGCTTTCGTGGGCTAATACCCACTTCGTCGGATGC
>ML677361.1:14985431-15121895 GCA_007922305.1 Dermatemys mawii
ATACTTCCACTGCATGCATCCGACGAAGTGGGTATTAGCCCACGAAAGCTCATGCTCTGAAAAAATTTCAGTTAGTCTTTAAGGTAACACATATAATGTGTCGAACGTGATGCTGAGATTTTAGAGTTCCACATTTAGAGTTCCACATTTCTTAATGTTTGGGTTTCTTTTCAAGTGTGGTGTGGAATTGGCATGTCATTAACCCAAAGCAACCTAAACTGTTATTTAACAACAACATTTTGTGGATGCAGTGTTGTTGGTCCCAGGATACTAGGGAGACAATATGGATGAAGTAATAAAAGATATCTGATAGTGTTTCTCTAAAGTTTTCCTTGAGTCAGGATAAGAAAAAACAGCAGAAGTTGGTGACATTTAATCAAACTGATGTATTTGCAAGGTTACGTGTGCACAAGAATAGATCATAACCCATAAGCAGCCAAACCAGCCATTCCTCCCTCCCCTTCCACCAGGAACTGGTGTTTACATGACTCATCAAACCCCTGTTGGTTCAATCTCCATTTACCCAATCACACTGAAGAAAGGCATTTTCATTTATCAGTACATTTTCTTGCCCTTCGTTCTGATCCCCTTTCAGGAGCTCATGGCAGGAACGGGCTGTAAAGTCGCTCCAGCATTCCTGCAAAGAGAGCCCTGCCAGTGGCCCCTTCCTCTCCCCCTCCTCCTCTCCACGCTGTGATCGGTGGTCAGGAGGAACGTGCTGATGTGATGTGACAGAGTCACAGCTTGGCTTTTTCTCTTCCCAGCGCAGGAATTGATTCTAAGGACAGACTTACCCTCTCGAAGTGACCTGGACTTCGTAGGACAGATGCCTGTTTACCCTGCAGCTTTCCATACTTGAATTAGTCAGGAGGCTCTTTGCCTGCACTTCAACAAGCAAATATGGGTGGGTTAGTGTTAGGGTAGGTCTTCACTACCCACCGGATCGGCAGGTAGCGATCAATCTTTTGGCAATCGATTTATCACGTCTTGTTAAGACGTGATAAATCGATTGCCAAAGGCACTCCCGTTGACTCCAGTACTCCAGCTTGCCGTGAGGCACAAGCTGGAGTTGACGGGGGAGCCTGCTGCTGACCGCTGCTGCCATGAGAACGGCAAGTAAGTCAACCGAAGATACGCTGACTTCAGCTACGTGAATATCTTAGGTTGACAACCCCCCTCCTGTAAACCAGCCCTTAGAAACATGCACTGGGGAAGGGAAGCTGCTGTTAACCTGGCTCCTGATGGGTCATACTTGCCTTGCCTTGTCTTGTATGCCCTCGCATTGCCAGTGCAGGTTGTCACAGCATCCTTGTAGCACATACGTTGCCTGGGATACAGTTGTAGTCCGTTGCACTTCTGCATCATGACACCGGCCACCAGTATTGCCACCAGCTTCAATGAACTTTATTCGATTAGGGGGCTGACTGGAAGACGGTGACATGAGCTTGATGTCTTCCATAGCGCAGGTACAGTCAGCATGTTAGTGCCGAGATGCCGCTGTGGTGGGCACATTTAAGAGTATGGAGTCGGATCCTCTGGCTATCTCCTGCTTGCTGATCTATAGAGGTTATTACTCTTCAATTTTACAACATTTTTGTGTCCTTGTCCTACTGGTGATATGATAATATGGGAGTTGTATTGACTGTGCATGTAATTACAGAGCGGAATGGGGAGGTCAACCTTTAAAAGAAGGGACAGGAATATAAGAACGGCCATTCTGGGTCAGACGAATGGTCCATCTGTCCTACTGCCCTGCCCTGCTTGTGACAGTGGCCAGTGTCAGCCAGAGCATGAGGGGGTCGATGATCATCTTGGCTAATAGTCAGTGACAGACCTGTCCTCCATGAACTTATCTAGTTCTTTTTTGAACCCAGTTATACTTTTGGCCTTCACAATATCCCATAGCAAGGAGTTACACAGGTTGACAGTGCATTGCATGAAGAAGTACTTCCTTTTGTTCTCTTACACCTGCTGCCTATTAATTTCATGGGGTGACCCAGTCACATGACACAAGTGATGTCATGTGACTGGGTAAATAACACTTCCCTGTTCACGTTCTCCACACCATTCATGAGTTTATAGACTGCTATCACATCCTCCCTTAGCTGTCTCTTTTCTAAGCTGAACAGTCCCAGTCTTTTTAATCTCTCCTTGTATGGAAGCTGTTCCATACCCTTAATTACTTTTGTTACCTTTCTCTACACCTTTTGCCAATTTTAATGCATCTCTTTTGAGATGGGGTGACCCGAACTGCACACAGTATTCAAGGTGGGGGCATACCACAGATTTACATCTTGGCATTATGATAGTTTGTTTTATTCATCCCTTTCCTAACGGTTCCTAATGTTCTGTTAGGTGTTTTGTCTACTACTGCACGTGGAGTGAATGTTTTCAGAGAACTCTCCACAATGATGCCAAGGTCTCTTTCTTGAGCGGTAACAGCTACTTTTGAGCTCATCATTTGTGTGTATAGTTGGGATTATGTTTTCCAATGTGCATTACTTTGCGCTTACCAGCATTGAATTTCATCTGCCATTTTGTTGCCCTATCATCCAGTTTATTTAGATCCCTTTGTAGCTCTTCGTAGTCTGCTTTGGATTTTCCTGTCTTGAGTAATTTTGTATCATCTGCAAACTTTGCCAGCTCCCTGTTTCACCCCTTTTCCAGATCGTTTATGAATATTTTGAACAGCACAAGTTCTAGTACAGATCTTTTGGGGACCCCACTATTTACCTCTCTCTATTGTGAAAACGGGTAATTGATTGCTGCCTTTTATTTCCTATCCTTTAACCAGTTAATGATCGAGAAGAGAACCTTCCCTCGTATCCCATGACAGCTTACTTTGATTAAGAGGGTCCTTTCAAAGGCTTTCTGAAAGTCCAAGAACGCTCTGTTGACTGGGTCACCCTTTCCCACGTGTGTTGACACACTCAAATAATTCTAATAGATTGGTGAGGCATGTTTTCCCTATACAAAATGTGTGACTCTTCCTCAACATCATACTGTGTTAATCTAAGTGTCTGATAATTTTGTTCTTTATTATAGTTTCAAGCAATTTGACTGATACTGCCAATAATTGCCAAGATTGCCTCTGGAGCCTTTTTAAAAAATTGGCACTATGTTAGCTATCCTCTAGTCATCTGGTTCAGAGGATGATTTAAACGATAGGTTACATGCCACAGTTGTTTGTTCCGCGGTTTCACATTTGAGTTCCTTCAGCTCCCTTGGTTGAATACCATCTCGTCTTTGTGACGTACTACTCTATTGACACCTCAGTCTGGGACAGTTCCTCAGATTCATTAACCTAAAAAGAAAGGCCCACATCTTCCCCACATTCTTTGCAGTGAAGACCAGTGCAAAGACTTGGCTTCTCCTGCAATGCCTTGTCTCTCTTGAGTGCTCCTCTAGTCCTCAACCATCGAGGGGCCCCATTCCTGCTTCTGATATACTTAATTTTATTTATTTATTGCTCTTAGTTTTTGTGGCTTTTGCTAGTTGGTCTTCAGTTCTCTCTTGGCCTGCCTTACACATTTATACTTAACTTGCCAGAGTTTATGCTCTTTTCCTCACTAGGATTTGACTTCCAGTTTTTAAAGGATGCCCGTTTGTCTCTGAACTGCCTCTTTTATACTGCTGTTTAGCAATGATGGGTTTTTTATGGTCATTCTTAATGGTGGTAGTCTTTTTATTTGACATATATGTTTAGTAAAGGAGCTGCATCTTTGAAAAACAAGCTTCTAGGACAGACAGTAGTAGTATCCTACTATAGACTGAAAAAGTCCATTAGGGGTGTGTGTCAGGGTCTTAAATGCTGAAAAATTGTTGTGAGAGACACACTGAGCTGGTAGAACAGCCATTAGCTCAAGCCTTTCAAGGGCTGTGGGATGGGGAGTCAGATAAACACAGGCCAAACCAGTCCTTTAGCTCTTGTCATGGCTCTTTTCGTTAGTTTAATGTGAAACAAAATTACAGTCAACCCTCAGTTTAGCCTCAGTTACCATAGAGAGTGAACATGGCTGGTTTGTATTTAACCATGTTCAGAATAGAGACTTTGACCACAAGCCATCCATCATACACTCTTGGCTGTTTGACCACGCTTTGCCACAGATGTTAAATTGCTCACAGATGGTTTAGTGAAAGTTTGTGGATAAATTGCCTGCACAGTTGGTTGCTGTGTCTGTGGTTTGGGGGTGCTCACAGACCCTTATCTTTTTAATTAGGCCAGTGACTAGACATGTTGATTTGGTTTTGATCCTGAATTCATTGTCATCTCGGTACTCCGGGCTGCGTCCTGGTGCCATTCTCCTGCAATCTCTGTTGCACCAGTGGCTCTTGTGACTCTCCGTGTTTCCCCTTCACGTTCTCTCCACTGCATGCTTGGGTACCAGCTGGTTTGTAAATAGTGTCAAACGGATTTTTAATGAAAAAATATCTTGTGGCAGCGTTTCTTATTCTTCCCGCTTGGCCGGTGTAACTTAGCCCCCTGGTGAAATCCGCCCCCCTTGCAGAAAGAAGTATCCTGTATAGTGCATCATATGCTGTGGGGTACAAAGCATGAACTAGACCAGTCCAGAGCAGAGAGGCCTGCCCTGTGGTGCAGGCTTGGCACAGCCGTCCAAGCAAGCAAAAAAGGAAAATTTAAAAAACCCTTTGATCTAGGGAGGGTGGTAACTCTGTTACGGTGCCGCCCGGATTTACACCAGCCAGCTGTGTCATCTGCCAATGCCACCACCCTCCAATGCTCTCTTACGGTCTCCCAGGGGCATGTTTTGCTTCCTCTCCTGGCTTCTTCATCTCAGACTTGTCCCCAGGGCCTTTCGTCTTTATAATTCCAAATGGACGCAAGGGCTCTTTCCCATAGTCACCTATTCCCAACCAGTAAAAGTTCCATGTCTCTCTGATGATCCTTTCCAGTGGCTGTGGGCTAGGTGAGATGTCCCGAGCAACCAGAGACAGGGTCAAAGTGGCGTGAAAGTAATGGGAGCTATTCCTACCACTCAAGGCGAATCACGGCTGCCGGGTGCAGGAGGCTGGATGGTCTTGTCCTGTGTCTCATCGTCAGCTGCTCTCCTCTTAAAAAATGGACATTCGAGGCCTACTCTGATGGGTGCTGAGCACCCCAAAAATCCCAGGAAAGTCCGACTTAACCCCGAAACGGGGAGGAGTTTGTGATCACATTGCTTATTTTTGGCATTTCAGCCAAGTCCGAAAAGCAGAATGTTACACTGGGGTGGGACATTGCAGCTGGGCAGACTCTGGGGCACAGGGTGCTGAGGTCCGGCACTTGCTGGTGACCTGGGCAAAAGTTGAAGGATTTTCGATACGTCGTTTGTCCCTGAGCTGGTCTGATGGGAGGAAATGCTGGGAAGAGGCCAGCTGAATCGATTGCTTTAAGACCCATCAGCCAAGAATCCCAACTCTGACCTCTCCGAAACTTTGGGGAAGTTGGAATCCAGATCTGCACTGGACAGCTTGGGTCCAGCTCTGGTCAAAGCCAGCAAGCCACTGCTGGGGTGTGTTCTGACCAAACCTGCGTGATAAATGTATTCCAGGCCCCTACACCAGGGCTGTCGTCATCTCAAAAAGGTTTGCCCACGTCCCTGATCTGGGAAAGGCCCACATGTGCTCATGCTTTACTCACTAGTGCACCGTTAACCTAGGTTATGCCTCAGGCATGGCCATAAATACCCATGGTGCCACTTTGGTGAATCCCCTGTCCAGGGATGACAGGCAGCACTGCTTGACGTGACCATTAATCCCGAAGGCACAGGATTTAGTGACTGGCTACACGTCACCTGTCAAGAGCTCCTTCCCTCCCAGAATCTCCAAGCACATCATACGCGCCAATGGATGAAGGGGTCAGGCCACCCTCCGCAGGAGGTGGCGTGTCCTCCTCCCGCTGAGGGGGAAACTCAGGCGCGGCTTGTAAGTGGCTTGCCCAAGGTTGCAGAGTGTGTGAGAGAGAGCCAGGAATAGGACTGAAATCTCCTGACTCACCACTGCGTGGTCTAATCACTAGGCAGTTCAACGATGGGTGGCCCAATGGGTAGGGCTCTAGCTTGGGACTTGACACCAGGGTTCGGTTCCCTTTTCTGGCACAGATTTCCTGTGTGACCCTGGATTGAGTCACTTCGTGTCTGTGTGCAGCAGTTCCCCATTAGTAACACGGGGAGAACGGCACTGTCCTGCCTCCCAGGGGTGTTGTGAGGATAAGGACGTTAAAGATTGAGGTGCTCTGATCCAATGGTGGTAGCCCCGGGACAGAACCACAAAGGCTCTGTCTTTCTCCTGCGTGGCATCAGCATCTGACTGCCTGTGGCCGGCCCCCTCAGAGGCTAACGCGGCTTTCCTTGAGCAGACATAACAATTTGCAGCACACAGACTGTTTGTCCCCCGCCCTCTTCTCTGTCCTCCCCCATGTCATATGTTCCAAGGTGTACTGCATTTTCAGTAAGTGAATGACACTCCGTTTCTCTCCCTCCTGCCCCCCGCACCCCGTTCCTGTGCTGCATGGTGTTTATATGGATTGCAGAGCAAATTGCTTGTTCTTAGCCAGCTCAGCTGAGTGCTGCCCGCCTCCCACGGGCTGATCTTAGATGCAGAGTGACTCAATCCGCTTTGCTGTGTGTTGGTGAAGAACCAGCACCTACAGTATTAAAGGAGAGGAACAGCCTGGGGCAGTGGGACAGGGAGCGATGGCATTGAGCCCGGAGCATTAGAACGGAACGGACAACGCTGGCATATCTCTCTAGGAGCTGAAAGTTCGCACTGATACAGTAGCATTTCTGACAGGCTGAAGTTTCTAAATGTCAAACTGTACCATTTATGCCTTCATTTTTCTTATTTATTTCAGCCATTATACAACCAGCCTTCAGACACCAGGCAGTACCATGAAAACATTAAAATGTAAGTATGTGGCAGTAAAGTCTATCTGAAATGTCAGGTTATGCATTAGGCTGGAGCAGAAGAGATGCTCGCCTGCCCCCAGATCCCATTTCCCATTAAGGCTGGAAAGAAATAGCGTGTACCCTTTTAGCGATATTGTGTTGCTGCCACTGGTGCCCAGAGCATCGAAACGTCTTAAAAAGTACATCAGTCAGGAGCAGCAGAGTTCGCGGGATGGCAAAGGTACCGTTTGATATGTGTGGTGAGGAGTGGGGGCAGGGGAACTCGGCTATCTTCACGGGGAGGGAGTGATAAGTGAATTGATTAAATGGCTTGGCGCTCTTTATATACGGGAGAATGTGCTTTAAAAAAGGATGAATGGAGACAGAAGTTGGAGAGCCCAGGTGGGGTCAGCGGCTGCTCGGAACCCCTTTGGCCAGCCGAGGAAAGCTGCTGGGGCGTTCCAAAAGGTGTGCTAGGAAGAAATAGATAATCTGCAAGCAATATGTGGAAAGCGTGCCCTGCTGCTTAGCCATTGCAAAGGGGGAAAGAGAATGTGTAATGCTGGTCTCTGCGAAAAGCCACTGTTTACCGTGCTTCCCTCAGGTTTGTAATACAACCCAGGAGAGGACTGGGAAGAGCTTCAGGTCAAATTTACAAAAATAAGAGAACAACTCAGATCCTCTTGAATTGATGGCAGAGTTACACCCTCAGATGAGCAAGAGTGGCTGAAACTTGGCAAAATTGGGGAGGGGAAAAGGAAGATGTATCTGTACTGAGCACCATGTCAAAGTATTCTGTGTAGCTTTTCAAGAGCCTGCACTCCTTAGTCCCCTTTCTAACCTTCCCGGGCTCTTGAGTCTGACTGTGTGGATTCTTATCTGAGCTCCGTTATCTGGTTGACAGCCTCGAGTCCAGGTATATGAATGAAACGTAAGCACAGTTTTGTTTAACATGCTGAGGTATGAAATTCACTGTCAGCTTTTTTGAATGTGTTTTCGGGAAGGAGAGATGGAAGTGAAAAGTTGGACATTTACTTTGAAGTGCCTCAGTGAGGCTGTAATCGAATGTTTAATAACAAGCAATTATTACAAAGATATTTACCAAGTTTTAATAATGCTGTAGTCAATTACCTTTTAAACTTCAATAAATGATTTAATTAAACAATTGATATTTAGTGACTACAGTGAGTTACTGCAGATACACATCTAGGTTTATTATAAATTGAAATTAAAAATCTTCTAATGTGGTCTAACAGTTCTTGTCTGGGTTGAGTCTCTGTAGATGATTGCTTTCAAATCACCTAGTTGTACCTACATGGGATACACCTATTCTAGTACCGAGCGTACCAGCCATTTCCTACTGTTCTGTGGCTTTCGGTGAAATGATAATAGACGCCAGGCGAGGTGAAGTGAAGGAGTTATCATACAGCAACTTCCTCATTACAGGATTCAGGAGGTAGTAAAATGTGTTGTGTTGTGGACTGACCTGATTTATAGGTATTTAAATGCGGTTCGTCACTCTGGTACCCATAAAGGGAAAGGACTGTCCAGTGGGGAGAACAGTAGTCTGGGAATCAGGAGACCCAGGTTCAAGTCCCTTTTCCATCACACGCTTCCTGTGTGACCTTTGGCAGCTCACTTAAGGTAAAAGTGCCTAAGTGGTTTAGGAGCCAAGGTCTCGTTGAGTTTTCACTTTTCTGTGCCTCAGCTTTCCAACTGTGAAATGCAATAAGAGCGCTGCCCTGCCGCACAGGGATGCTGTGAGGATCAATACATTAAATTCTGTGAGGTGCTCAGACTCTCTGGAAATGGGGCCCTACAAGTGCCCTAGACAGAGGGTAGTAGAATGTCTCACAGGCATTAACAAGTGAAACACCCCCATGCGGGAGGGAAATAGGGAGAATATTTCACAAGTGGGGAAATTGAGGCACAGAAATTTAAGTGCCTGAGAAATTTAAGATTAGAAGCTGGTGGCAACTCAGGATCAGAACTCATGTTTCTTAACCAAAAAACTACCTTTTCTCTCCTTGATTTTAAGTGTTACTCTGGATTTCTTTACATAGTTCAGCCTCTTCTCCAGTGATTGAGAAGTCTCAGCTGCCTTTAGCAGCATCCAGAAACATGGATTATCTTTAAATCTCAGATTTTGTACGAACATAGTTAATTTTTCAAGTTCACATTTCCTTGCCCTCGCCTCCTGCCTTGAATAGCCTTATGTCTGACTTTTGCACCTGAAGAGTTCATTTCCAGAATGATGGATCCATGCATACGTTGTCAGTTACAGCCCATATGTATTTACTAAGCGTGTCCCTGCTGATTAAGTGGGATCAGAAAACATATGGTTTTGATAACGTACGTACCTCTGTTGATCATCACTCAAGCTTGGCAACAGTGCAGACCCCTTCTGCAAGTCCTCAGTTGGATTTTTAGGTGACACTGCCGTGCCTTGTTCTCCAATTGGTTCACGTTAAGCAAATGTTCCGGCCATTGGGTTTAATGAGCTGGGAGATTTACAAAGGAAACGCTTTAACATGTGTGTTCATTTGGGGCAAAGCCACAGGTCCTGATGCTCAAAGTGGAAGTTGTTTTTACAAACATCCAGTAGGGGAACATGAAGGATGCTGTGGGATATGCCTGACCAATGAGAGCGGATGGGCAGCTGGAATTTTGAATTGTATGCCCCCAGTGCGCTGCACTCAACTGAGGAGTTATTAAATAAAAGAAAGTAAAATGTAAGGAAATGGATGCGTGCTCACTGATGTTCCGGGGCAGGAAAAGAGGCTGTATATCTCAGATGAATTTAACATTGGGAATTATTAACATGGCTGTAATTCCTGTTCATAATTTTCTTCTGCGTTCAGGTGTTGGGAAGTACAAAGCAGTGGAAGGAGAATAAGGTGCTAGGGAAGGATCCAGCCCAGGAAGGATGCTGCCGAAAGTTCAGTTAGGGCTATATAGTTTAGCGGACAGCCATGCTACAATGGGATGTTGTTACTTGTTTTGGGAATGGAATATTAAGCTACCGTCCAGCAATGAGCTCCTTGCAGGCAGATCCCTTCAGAGCTCATCATAGGTCCAGAATGTCACTTGCTTCCTGGAAGATCTGTTGCATCAGATTCAGCGTTCATACTGGTTTCTGCTTTGCTTTGCTTTGCCATCATTTAAACACCATTGTCTTGAGCCTATGGAAAGCTGTCACAAACAGCGGATCTAAAGAGACAATGCCAAATTGCTAGATAGTCGATTATGAAAAGAATGGGTTAAAAGTAGTTCCAGATATTGCACCTGCCCCAGAGTCTCCCTGCCAGTTTCTGTGGTTTTCCTAGTATTTAAATGATTTTTCTTCCCCTCTCGCTTTGTGACAGACCCACATAAACAGGGGGAACTAATGAGCTGCCTGTACAGGGGAACAGTGAAACTGAGGATTAAATACAAAGTGCTGTCAAATACACACAATTAAACACACCCTGAAAAGAGAGAAAATGATGTGTTCTGATCTTTCATTCCTACTCACCTTAGAGATTACTTATAGCGATAGTGGGTAATATATTTCCAGGTAGTAGTGTACAAGTTTTGCTGTTACTGGTTTTTTTTACATTAATGGTATCCTTTAATGAGCATTTTTGTATTACGGGTTTAATGCTCCTGGCCATTACCTTACTGTGTTGCAATAAGCAAAAAGAACCCTTCAGGCAGCCTGGTAGGTTTGGGGTTATGCTCAGAGTTATTTGTTCTGCAAAAATCTGGAGAATAAACCTTAACATTTAAATTAAAAACGCCAATCACCTCCTTTGTGGCCTATCACAGAAACCTCCCCATTAGCCATTTCAGCTAATCATCATCCAGGCCAGCAAATGCACTCTTGGATCTAGGTCAGCATAAGGACCTGAGGCTATCTATGTTCCAAATCCACTCTTAGCAGTGGTCCCATCTGGAATGTCTTGTTTTCTAGGGTGTCTTGATTTACATATTTGCTTTGTTACCTGTTGAATGTGCAGGGAAACTGGCAGGTCACATTCCTGCTACCGTTTCTATGCCCCAGCCTGGAGTTAAAGGATGTAAAACCGAGGCCCCAAACCACTCTAGGTACTAATGGTCTCATGGTATTTGTTGCAAGAAGAAATCGTGTGAAACTGCAGCTTCTCGACCAGATTCATTTTGGATGCTGGTATCCAGGCTACAGCTCTCTTGCGGTTTTGGTTGGAGACATTGTTCTTTTTCCCTCCCCACTCCTCTTAAAGTTGGTGTGTAGTTTTGCTAACAAATAACAGCTGCCATCTTCCACCCCAGAGGTGGCTGAATTACAGTAGGAGATGAAGTGATCCTCACGGGAGAGTCCTCAAGGAGATGTCTTCAGGATGAAGGACAGGATAGAGTCAGAAGGTGGCATTACAAAGATACAGCAGTTTCCCTCAGGCTGAAGAACAGGGGCGTATCTGTTTCTGTGAATAACTCCACTTTAAGCAGAGGTTCGTTATAACCAGACCTGCAGCTGATCTATGCAGGGAAATAATCTGGGGTGGCCATTCTCCTTAACTATCAACAGGATTCCACTGTAAATTAGTTCTACTGTGTTAAACACAAAATGACACCACATGTAATAAGTTTCATGCCCGGCCTTGCAAGGACAGTCTAGCACTTTTTTTTCCCCTCTAAAAATGCAGATTATTTTTAATTTATAGTGGTTCTTTTTTTTGCTTGCAACTGGACAAGTTCTGTTACGCTCCTCCTACTCCATGGAAGCCAATGAGTTTGCAGAGGGGTAAAACAAAAGGCAGTATTACCTCCCACCTTATTTGTGCTTCTCTGTAGTAATGTTCTTTTGGATAGCAACGCTCGTTTAATTCTTACAGTTTGGTTTGCTGCTTGGTTGGGGTGATTCACTTCCAGTAATAAAACAGACTTGATAGTTCTACCCTTAAAATGTTACCAGTGTCTTTTATTTTCTTGGAGCTTGGTGCTGGGTCTTCTCTTTTGTACAATGCACATTAATTTCATGCCCCAGTTCATGCCAGTGTCTGCAATTTAGAAAGCTTTTAAGTCTTATTTAACTGCTTTGCTATGTTCTGTTCCCCTTCTGCTTGGGTCCATTTTGGTTCACCTGCGTATGCAGACTTTAGAGGGAGGACAGTTAATTTTGTATGCTACATCCGCTGCGTGATCTAAGGCACTGCCAAGCAATTTATGCCTAAGACTTTTGACCTAACTTAGAAATGTTTACAAGCTGCTGGGGAAATGTCCTTCAGATGCTATACATCTGATTGTTAAAGGAAAATACCTGCCGCCCTGTCAGTGAGAGAGGAGAGGAAAGAGAGCAATAAAAATTAAAATAGCCACATTTTAATGAGATCATACATAATCTGAAGAGGCTTTTCCCACTGGCTCTGCAGAAAACAGGCACTAGCTATTATTTCATCATTTTAAGTCCATTCAACTTCACAACACAATGTTGACAGATTTCTTCACATCATGTCGGCCCTGAAGATTATTTCAAGGCTATTTAAAAAGTGCTGAATTGAGGCTTGCGGGAAAGGGAGCCCAGAAATGAGTGACTCCATATACAGTGGTCTTCAGAACAACCTTCTTGTTCCTTGCTTCAGACATTGCTGGAACAAGGCAGCAAACACATTGGAGATTTAATTCTGCAGTAATCACGTGCCATCTCATCTGTGTTGGTTCTTTCTATTGTAGCTTTGCACCAGATTTAACCTCTTGTAGCACCTTTGCAATATTCTCTGCCTCCTAGCACAAAAGGGTTTAACTTTCCCTCTAACATCTGGAAGAACTACAAGATACCACACCAGGAGGATGCTGTCGGCTGGGAGACCGTATCCTTTGGGGCAATCTTTACCTTTACTGTGGTAGACTCCAATCCAGTCAGCCATGAAAAACAGCCCCCCAGGACTTTCCACCTGAAGGACCAAGTTTATGTCATGGTTTGCATAAAGGGCTCTGTAGTCTGGAGCAAAATATCAGCCACTTCTGAGCCCTAAAAGCTCAAGAAGCTGAAATTAGACAGCCAAACTCCAGCTGGGTCAGACTGTATTTTCTGGTCAGAGTTTCACACAAGCCTTTTCTTCAGACTCCATTTACTTGGATTTTCAATCCTTTGCTTTTTATGGCTCTGCTGCGAAATCAGAGCTTGTTCCAAACTGGGCCAGTGTTCTCTTGAAACACTTGCATATGTGCTGGAGATCCTGGACTGAGTTCAGAGTGTGCAGCTGGGGGTGAAACTGTTGCATGATATGAGTTTCTCGCACCCCTAGGTGCAGCTCCAACTGTGCTGTTGCGTATTGTGGTAACTGTGATGGTCTCATTTTGCTAAGCATAGCTAGTGGTTTGATCCGAAATCATTGCTCCTTCATGGTTAAGAACCCAGTACAGGGGATGTAGGCTGATGCTTTCAAAAGGGATTAATGATATGGGGGGCTGCGTTTTTTATGCTTTGTCAGACTCTGCCATGCCGTTTTATTCCCTTTTGGGTCTTTTTCGGAGCAGTTGCAGACATTCACCTCCTCAGCAATTCACCTAGCAGCCTCCCCTCGCCCCCATTCAAGGCTTTTTCGTCCCTTTTCTTTCCCACGCACTTGTGCTAGTGCAGAAGTGTTAGCTTGTGATGAATTATTCAGTGATGGAGAATCATATTTCAGCCTCACAGCTTGTTGTTCCTGCTAAGCCTGGCGCTTACTCTCTCTGGAATACCTTGAATGGGCCAGCACTGAAACGAACAGCATGGGCTTTAAGAGAAGACAATTTCGGGGAACACCTGGGTGTCTTTTGTGGCTGGAAAGGCAGCTGCTGAAGAACTACAGTGAGGGTCGCACTTGTCTGATTTTTGTCTTCAGGCCAAATATGGGAAAAGGACATAATGTGAAACCTGGAGGTTTAATTTAAGGGCACCAGGCATGGAGAGAACAGCTGCCAAAGGAAGTTATTCAAGCACGTTCAACATTAATAAAAGATTGGATACCAGGCTGGGAAATAAACATTGTGTGGCATGCAGGGAGTTCTGCTCGGGAACCTCCGAGATCCCCGACGCCCTGTTATGGCGTTCCCTCGTCACCGCAGAACACAGTTGTGCCAAAAGTAGTGTATGAGCTTCCAGGAGGGTTGTTAGTTCAAGCCTTTTTCTGCTGTTTCCAGATAAAAGCAGGGATCATTTGGGACTTCTGCAGCCAAGTGCACTTTGTATCTGCAAGGACGTGATTCAGAAAATGGGGATGTGATTGGTAGTCACTTACAGTATCTTTCCCTTGGTTAGTGTCACTGAGCGCAAATGGTGCCTGTAGCACAAGGAATGCGTTACGAGTGCCTTCCAGCAACCTGGGAGAGATGTACCGCTGTCGTTTCAGGCTCCTGTTTTATTTTGTCATTAGTGGTGGTAATAACACTGTTAACTTAGTGGCGCCCAAGTGCCCTGGGATAAATTCATGGAAAAATGGACACTCTGGATAATGTAATCTTTTCTGTCCCTCCCCCCGCCCCCCGCAAGGGTTTCTGAATGTTGTACTTGAAGCATTGGTCCCCCTCTTCATTGCGGTTAAGGGAGTGTGACATGACCATGGGTAAACAGGGATATACCCTGCTTGGTAGTCTGTTTCCACACTCGTGAGCTGGGGTGAGGTAGGCAACACAAAGTCCCGGTACCAGGCAAGCACTGCGTCTGATGTGACTGGGCACCATAAGGAACTGGGACAGCAGCAGAAACACTCACAAGCCAGCACGTCTTTTCTTTACATACAAGCTATTCCCTTTTCCTGGGCTGCTGATTAGCTTTGATCTCGGAGCGTCTCCACCTTGCAGCGTGGATTCCAGTGACTGAAGACCCCAGACTCACTGATTTGTTCAACTCAAGTCCTCGTCCGCCTTCTGCCCTTGTCCGCTCAACAAATGTCACTAGATAATTGGGCTGCCAGTGGTTAATTCACCCTTCTGCCATACATCGTGGCAGGCTTGGTCCCCACCTCTGTTTATACAGACTATTGAGTGAAAAGGATTTCTGTGTAATTAAACACCTGAGATTAGTTTTTATCAAATAACAAAATTCCTTTGTCTGTTGTGCCGGCTCAAACTTCTGTGCAGGCAGATTTGGCCAGATATATACAGTACACCAGACCTGCGTGTGTCTGCGGCTCTTATCACAAGAGTTTGCGGGGAGAGGGGTGCATGCACAAAATAAGTTATTTACAACCTGGTTGACCCCAGCCAAGGAATTTGTGCGGGCTCAGGCCAGATCACTCAAAAGTCAGGCTGATGGGTTGCCCCCTCCACTGGCTCCACTGTGAAAGCCAAAAATGAAAACAACCACATGTCCAGCAGGTTAAAGTGAAAGTATCCACTTCAAGGGAGCTGCTTTGCTGCCCTTGGTTTGCCTAGAGAGCGAGAGGTGGTTTTGTGTGTAAATGGCGGTACTTTGTGATTATGGGACCAGTTCTGGAACGCTTACTCGGGCATAAAAATAATCGCATTGAAATAGCAGGGGCTACGTGGGTGAGGAAGGATTACTCATGAGAAAAGGCTGCCGAACTGGGCCTTAAATTATGGATGGGGTGCTTTGAATCCTGCTGTTTTTTTTTTAATAGCTGATGGTTCCTGCCCCAACCTCATTCATGATTAAAACCACGTGCTTTTATTTATTTAACATCTGTTTCCTCCTCCCATCTCTCAGACCAAATAGGCACAGGTGGAATGAGACTATTACAGACTCTCTGCACGTTCTCTCCTGGGCTTTGTTGTCTTGGTAGAGTCCGCTTGGCAGCAGGCTGGGCAATATCTGATTTCAGACCAGGACATCAATATCAGTGTCTCTTCCAAGCCACAAATCCCAGGCAATTCAGCCAGCTGGCACCCATCCCTGCTAGAAGAGGGGCGCTCATATTTTGTGACACAGAGACCTGGATTTCCCTTCTAAAGATACCCATGTAAAATACAGCAGTACACACCTGCGTAGTTTTTACTTGGCCTCCTGTCCTTCTCAAGAGCTGACTGGACAGATCTTCTTTGAGTTTGCCAATAGTAAAACCCCCACGGGTTCACAGAGCGATTTGAGATGAACAACAGGCTTGGGCTCTGGCATATCTCAGATCAGGAGTCTTGGGGCTCTACGTCCATACCAAAAGCCCAAGGGTGGCCGCGAGCTGTGTTTTAGACACTCCCTGCCTCAGGGACTGAGCATATGGCGTTGCTGCTGATTTTCCCCCCTTTCTCCTGGTTCTGAAGCAGACTCTGGAGACAGCTGCATTTCTATGGATCTCCAAGTACCTCCCTGTCTTGCTTCACAATCAGCCAGCTTTTCAGAGGAGACTTTGCAGTGAACGAATTGTGAGCTAACCTCAGTACAAATCATGACCGGATGGATCTCTTTCCAGCATATCTGCAGCTCAGAATCCAAGTCAAGTTTTTGGCATGACTCCCTGTTCTCCATCTATAGCATAGCTTTCAGAATTAAAGCTCATGATTAGCTCCATACCCCCACCCATTTATTTTTTCAATCCCTTTGAATTCTCCAGATCTTTGAGACCTCGGGGACTTAAGACGCAGCTCCTGAGGATTAATGCCCCTGAAGGGGACGGTGTATTGTGACAATGACCTTCCTAAAGCGCTGCAACAAGTACTGTGTGCCTCTCCAGCTGTTACAGAGGACAGCCTTTACCGTCACCGGCTGTGCAGCGGGAATTTTGCTGCACTGTTTGATTTGCCCTGGGAGCAGAACATGTCTGAGGAGCACATGTACCCTGAATTAACCTCCCTGCAAATGGTTTCTAAGTAACAGCGGTGTATGTGGCAAAATAAACGGTGAAGTGTGTTTATATTTAGCAACATCGTACTAACCTTTGAAGGCTTGATCTTAACAGGAAAGGTAAAGCAGCAAAACCATTTAGAGTCTGTTTAAAAAACAAAACAAAACACAGCCCTTCCGTTAGGTGATTATTTCAGCCTTGATCATGATAAACATGCACTTGCTTTCAAGACATTTCCAGGCTTTCCAGCTGCAGAGTGATTACGCCTTTGCCTACATTAGTATTCCCAAGGTCAGAGATGATGCAAAAGTCAAGACCACTCATAAGCTGGGCAAGAGCCTCCAAATTTCACCATTTACTCTCCTAGCTGCTGATGACTTTTAAGGCGGCGGCAGCGGCAGCTTCAGAACTCCTGCCTTTGCTCTTGGTTTGCCTTGTGAAGGAGGAGTATTGATTAGCTGTGTTGTCTGGCCCAGAAGCGGAGGGTGAGATTTACGAGGCCCCCCTCCTCCTTCCCGTCTCTTTTGAGTGCTGCAGCTCCCTTGTTGCAGGGTGTATAAGTAGCAGAGAGCTGCACGACTTCTCCTTTGGCCTCCCGACTTCACAGATGTGAGGGAAAGCTTAAAGGGATACCCTCCTGTGGAAACTGATTTCCATGCTTACCTTTCAGTTGACAGCAGGGAGCCCAATCCTGTCCTCAGTGACCATTGCAACTCCCATTGACTTACCCATTGGCGGGAGAATCGGGCCCCTCAGTGATTAAGACTGAAATAGCATTACACCACTGCGTTTACTCCAGTTTTATGTCACTGGAGCTCTGTTGATTTAGTGTGGTTGTGCTGCCTGATACTGGACTGGTGAGTCAAGCCCCCAGTTGCTTTTTCCATGGTTTGTGCTGCTTGGAAGCTGAAAATGTGTTAGGTTTTCTTTTGTTTCTGGTCAATTTCACTTTCATTTCTCCTGCTGAGCTGTGATTCAGCATGGCCAAGCCCAAGCATTCAAAAACCACCAGTCAGGCTCTCAGATTTTAAACAGTAATAACTGTTGGGTTCTTTTTATTTGCCTTCTGGAGTTTGATGTTTAAAGTCCACATTTTCATCCATTTCTCTATAACCAGGAAACGCAGAAGTAAAGCGTTGTTCTTTTTAATTAAAGCTGACATGCTAACAGTCACCTGACTCCAGGAGCTGGGGCTTGACAAAAAAGAAGCAAATGTCCTCAGATCTGAGATAAAATTATCAGAGTTGGCAACGCTGTGTTTTCAGATCACCTCTTTCTACTGGAATTAAAAAACAATGGGACTGTGTTTCTGGGGCTTAGGTTCCTATCAAAGCTTGTTCATACAGAAGTCCAAATGGTGACGATGCCTCTTTAAAAAAAGAAAATGTCGTCTGCTGGGGCACCACATTGCACTGGAATATAGAGAAGAAATCGCACCATGACAATTGGGGTGAACAAAGGTTAATTCCAGTGTTCGGAGTGGATCTGGCTCAGCAGAGCCAGTGAGAAGCCAAGAATTTCTCCAGAGGACTTGGGAGAGAAGGAGCAAGGGGGATGGGTGGAGCAGGGATGGAACTTTCTGCCTGGAAGGCCTTGATATTATGTTGGATCTGGCAGCATTTAATCTTAATCCATTCGCGCTGCAGTGCTCTGGAGAGGAAACGTGGCCTAGTGGATTAAGCACAGGACAAGAAGTCCTGGTTCCATGGCTCTGGCTTTTTCCATGACACCCTGCATGATAGGGGGCAAAGTCATTTCATGTGGTGCCTCAGTTTCCCCATATTTTTAAAAGGGGAGGAGACTGCTTCATCTTCCTCACAGATGGATGGTGAGGTTTAAGTCAACAATTAGCGGCAAAACACTTGGAGATCCTTTGACGGAATGGGCTGTAGAAATGTGGACAAAGCACAATGGGATTGTGATATTCAGTGGAGAAAAGCCTCTGTCAGTGATATTGGTTAAATAGGTCTAATGGGATGGGCTTTGATCATTGCAATGCAGATTGGAATAACACTGGGTCCTTTGCAAACATATGGTAGTCAAAAGGGAGCCTCTATCCTCCCCAAAAAGTAGCCCTTTTGGTCTAGATTTTTTTCTTCCTGTGATCAGCGCTATGCCTGTGTGTGTGCATATGTGTGTGTATATTAGAGAGAGAGAGAGAGGCTTGTGTGTGTGTAGCACACCATCTGATACATAGCCCTTGTTCAAAAAATTATTCTAGGTCCAGGCAGTTGTGGTTTTCAGGAACGCACAAGCCTTTATGCTGATATTTGACTTCGGTGTTCATTCTATTACAGTTATCACTGCCCATAATTGGCCATGAGTGGTGGTTTCAGGCTGAACTTTTTACTTTCCGAAGGCTCAAGCTGGGGGTGTTTTGATTATAAATCAGGCAGGTAGCTGCTATTTCCTATTTGAATGAGGAGGTTGCAGATGCCATCCGCAATCACTGCCTTGGAAATCAAATTCTATTTTTACATCAAAGTGTTCAAGGTGAAGTCAGAGAGAATGACATAGCACGACTTACCCAGAGCTCTGGAATCCAACATTTGACACCACCGGTAACTGAATAAGAGGGAAAAACAGAATATAACATTATTACTCAGACCACGAATCAAGTCACAGCTGGATGCATGCTGCTGGATAATCAAGGCAGAGCCCAATGGGATAAGCACAGTCACAGGTTGCTGGGAACAAGAGGAGGACCTTGACCTGTTTCTCATTATTATTTGGATAGCATTTTACAGGCAGGTTTAAGAGCAGCCCTGCTCCAAAGAGCTGACAGTCTAGGGAGAAAATCTAGAAATGTCATGAGAGGAATTGAGAAGCAGCCAAATGAAATGTGGGTGATTGAACAGCGAAGGGTAGAATGTGCCTTGTTAGGACCCTGTGTGCTGTAGGGGACGGGGCGGGGGTGGAGAAGGCAGTTAGCATCATCCTCTCTTCTCTAGAAAGTAAATCCAACTCTATACACTCTTCGTATAAAGGTGACCTCCCTTTTTTTTCCATCCATCCATCCCGTATCTGGCTGGGTAGCTCTGGGGCTGCTCCCTGTGTCTGAAGGACCTGGTGTTTGTAATGCAGCTCCCGTGGGAGGGCTAGGCGATGCCCAGTTATTGCAGAGGCAGGGGCGAGAGGGCACGGTGTGTATTGCAGGTCCCTGAGGGGCTGTGGATCTCTCTTTAAATCCTGCCCATCCACTTTGCTTCTCTGTTTTGTATTTTGTTTCCAGTCAAGGGAAGAGGGAGGGAGAGCCAGCCTGAGCGCCCTGGATACATTTGGGAACTCCTGGGTCGGGGGCAAGACTCTTGTAGGCTCCTGATGGAAATTGCACACCGCGCAGCTCTGCTTTCACTGGGATCAAAGGCTGCTTTGCAAACCCACTCGCACTTGATCTTTGTTGCCAAAAGTTTCTGTTGCAGTGATGACTGGCCGTGCAAATGTGTGTTTGAAGCAGTTCAGTGCTTAGGTTCAGCCAGCATTTCACGGGCTTCTGTGAGCCCCTCGGCTCTCCGTCTTGGGGGTGGGGACTGTAAAAAAGGGCCTGAGAGGTGTCTGGCTGAAAGGGTGGGTTGATTTATCCCTTAGAGCTGCTGTTGATGTCCTGACCCTGTGCAGTGCTCTGTAGCTCCTGCGAGGTGCTAAGTTCACTCAGTTGATTTGCTTGCTCCTTTGCAGAACAGGGTTCCTAGCAGAGTAAAGGTGGTGGTGGGGATTTCCTTGAAACCACCACTTCAGTCCTGCCACTTCTGATCATTTGGATCCTGTAGGTAGAGCATGGAGCCCGCTATGTGTGTGAGACAGAGTCCTGTGACACCTTAAAGACTAACTAAAGTATTAGAGCATAAGCTTTCATGGGCTAATACCCACTTCGTCGGATGCAAATCAAATGTGGATGATTGAACAGCGAAGGGTAGATTGTGTGTGTGTTGGCTAGTCAGGCAGCTCTGCCTTTCCTAGGCTTGGAAGGTGGCTGCCCTCTTCGAGGGGTAAGTGGAGAGGCAGCAGGGTCCTGTTGGTTTGAATCCTGGGCTGGAAACAAGGAGCTCTTGAGGGTTCCAATCCCAGCTATGCCACTGGCTTGCTGTATGACCTTAGGAGAGTCACTTGACCTCTCTGAGCTGTAATTACATCCATGTTTCTTTGGCAGCCCCCTGTGTCTCTGCAGAACTGCAGCGCTCCAGAAAAAGCAAATCAAGCCTGGAGGAAAGACAACTTCCTCCATGTGAAAAGTTGCAGTACTGTCTGTCTGCAGCCAGCGGGGACTCTAGCTCTCCGGCCCTGATGCAACTAGGTGCTAGGTGGGCACATGCCGACTGTTAACCAGTGAAATAAACGGGTTATTCACATGCTGAAAGTTGGGCACATGTGTAAGTGCCTTCCTGAGCGAGGACCTAAGAGAGGTGTCACCAGCCGATTCAGACCCGGCGATTTAAATATCAGCATTGCTCTCCTTTTGTTTCTGAGCATTGTAACAGAAATATCTCATTGCCCTGTAATTGTGGCATAGCTTCCATAGAGTGCTACTGTATTTTTTTCCTACTCTCACTTCTGTCTGTCTGTCTCTTTTTTACAGCTGCATATTGCATCTAACATTTAATTGTACCACAAGGATGTTGTGTAGTTAATGCTTTGAGGCAGGACCAGGGCAATGAGGGCAGTAAGAGACTTTATGCGCTAATACGCCATTACTCTTACGTGCTCTGTCATTCATCACTTGGGAAATGTAGGATCTGGTCCTCCGACATGCACTAGCGTGGCTAGTGCTTGCTCCCGGGCCTAGTGCTGTTGACATAATGTAGAGCAGTTGTCATCTGTGAGCCTGACTACTTGTGGTAGTGAGCAGTAAGCTTGGTCACAGATGTTTGTGAAGTTGGTTGGAATCGATGGCCCTGATCCTGGAAACACATCAGTGGGTAAAGTTACACACATGTAAACATTAGTAGGGTCAGGCGCTGGGATGACAGGACTCACCCTAGGTGAAGTGTATATTGCAAAGCAAACAATGCAGCTTATCAAAGGAGCATTCAGAAGGACTTTGGCCTGCGTGGCAGAACTGCTGGGAACACCTGAGTTTTGCTCCAAAGTGACAGTAAGGACAATATTTGTTGTGGTAGGTGCCACATCCACCACTCTGAAGTGGCTGTGATTTCAAAGTTAAGGTAGACATTGTTGCATGGCGTTGAAAACAGAAGGGATGTGCAGGTCTTTGCATTTTAACGGGCTGTTATGTTTTCCCCCCCTTTTCTCTGCTTTAGAAACCAGGCAATGCGGAAGAAGTTAATTTTGTACTTTAAGAGGAGAAATCATGCTCGTAAACAGTGGGTAAGTGAAGTTCCTAAGTCTTATTTTATACGTGCGTAATCGATGCAAAGAAGAGTGGATGTTTAGCTCTCGTATATAAAAACAAAAGGCGGGATCCTAGCACAGACAAGATGGTATTTAGCATGTTACCTGTTCCTTTGTTTTTTCCTTACTGGAGAACCCTCTGTTTTCCATGCTATAGCAGCCTCTGTTATAAAAGTAACTTGTATGCAGCTAACCGAGAGCTTGATTCTACGACCTGGCAGTACCTTACTCCACAAGTATCCCCATTCACAGGAAAGGCGAATAGCCTATTGATTTATCCATAGTGGCATCCATCATTGATTTCAATGGGACTGTTTTTGGAGTATGTTTCTACTGAGTGTAAGTAATTGGGCCCTGAGAGAAGAGGGAAGCTTCCATTGACTCCACAGCAGACAAATTCTATGAAGATGAATCTCACTCTTTCCAGCTGACCACAGAATTACGTTTTAGGAATTTGTGGTTTAAAACAACACAGCACAGCCCCGTCCGATTCTGTTGCAAGAAAAGCTGTCTAAGAGTGAACTGCAAAGGCTTTTCATGGAAGTTACTCTTCTTATGTAACGGAAAAGACGTGGGTTTTATGGTAAGATTTTGAAGGGACCTGGTCAGATGGTTATAAACCTAACTTCAGATTTTGTTTAAAATAAGGGAGTGAGGAGACATACAACATTTCCTCTGGAAAGTAACCCAATGACCCCATTGTGCTGGAAAGTGAAGCCTAGAAACAAAAGTGAAACTGACCAGTCTATTATCCATTGTCCAAACTAGGTGAAAAGCCAAAAGTAAACGAACAGCCCAGATTGGGAAGTACAAATCCAGATTGTAAACAGTTTTTGTCTTAATAATTCTAAATGATTATTAGTCTCCCAGGTGAGTCATGTATTTTTTCCCATGTAAGTTGTATGTTGCAATGGACTTTCACATTAGAATATTCAGACACGTAGACTTTGATATAGACACTATTGAGCTTCCCTCTGTGGAAAATCCTGAAATGGCGGATTTAGCTTCTTTTGAGGAAGGGTTAGCAGGTTTTGTTAATTTCCGTGGGAGTGGAGGTTTGGATTAATCTGGGAGAGAGAGTTGGGAGAATTCTGAATAATCTACATTGGGGAAGTGGTATTAAAGCTGTGACTGTAAACTGGCACTCTGAGGGGCTGTTCTTGGAGATGTGTCAGAGCCAGTGATCAGAGTGTGGCTGTTACTGACAGTGACTCAGGGCACAAGCTTTTTCTTTTCTGTGTTTTAAAAACCCTTTTGTGATGCCCCGGGATGTGCATTCCAAAGAGAGAGCTGCAGTTCTCATGTGGGCTGGAATTCACCTTTAAGTCATTTGGCTTTTTGCTTTATAACCCTTCTTCCCCAAATACAGTGCCTGGAATAACTGATGGTGTTTGCATTTGAGAGAAGAACATCAACATTTTCTTCCTCAAAATAGCACATTTGCAGAGCAGTATGTGGTTTTGTTGAAAGCACAGAGGAACTAAGCAGGGTTGCTTCTGGTGTGTGATACCCTCCATTGTACTGAATCTTGAATAGGTTGCTGCATTGTAGTTAGGAGGTCGAGGGGCAGTTTCATTTGACTGCAACTGCGTGGGACCCAAAATGTAGCTTGCAGAAAAATTGCCTATTATGAAGAATCAGTAAATTTCTGCCACCCGGTTTGTTCAGTGCCCTTGAACGGGGATTTGTCAATGCAAGGGGAAGTGTATTGCCTGTTTTTGTAGACTAGGCAGTATACTGTTGCTGAATTTGCAAAGTGAATGCATTTGCTGTTTCTCTTTGCAAAATGGGCACATCTAGCTGCCTAGTTCATATAGCAGATACCCTTAGAAAAGAAATGAAAAGCACTTGAATGTTTCCATACATCTCTCACTCAGCTCACACACATGCACCTTTGTATACATCAGCTTAGACAAATAGCATGACTTGTACGTAGTTCTACATTAAATACTGATTGCATTTGCCTGGTGCACCCAGGGGATTGTATGTCTTAGGGGACTGGTAAAGGGGTACATTGTTTAGCACTCAGACACTGGTTGTAATCGGCTCTCTTTTGTTAGTAACTGAAATGTGCCATCAGTATTTTGGCAGTGTGGCCTAGTGGATGGAGCATTGAACTGGGGCTCAGCTGACCTGGGTTCTATTCCTGGCTCTACCACTGCCCAGCTGGGTGACTGTGGGCAGGTTGCTTTGCCTCTCAGGCCTGGTCTACACCTGGAATGTAGGTCGACCAAGGCACATTGTTCAGGAGGTGAATTTACTATAGCGATGGGAAACTCCCTTCTGTTGTTGTAGGAATCCCTTATGCGACTGCAGTGCTTGTAGTGTAGACCAGTGGTTGTCAAAGTGGGGTGCGCACGAGACCCCGCTGCCACCGCCGAATCCTTCTGGGAGACCGTCAAATTTGGCAGCGGTCTGTTTTGTACTGCCAAAATGCCACCGCAGAAAGCTAAAGCTTTCTGCGGTGGCATTTCGGTGGACATGCTCTGGGGGGCCGTGAGCGGACGCTGCTCCGTGGAAGGGGGCCGTGGCCGAAAATGTTTGAGGACCGCTGGTGTAGACACAGCCAGCTTAAGCTCCCCCACGCTCTTGCACAGTAAACTAATGCAGCAGTTCTCAAGCTGTGGGTCATGACACCATTTTAATGGAGCCTAGTATCGGACGGGTAGCCGTGTTAGTCTGGATCTGCAAAAGCGACAGAGTCTTATAGCATCTTATAGACTATAAGGTGCTACAAGACTCTGCCATTTTAATGGAGTCAACAAGTTTGACGTTAAACTCGTTGGGGCCCAGGGACGAAGCCTGAGTCTCACCACCCAGAGCCAAAGCCGAAGCCCAACAGCTTCCGCCCTAGGTGATGGGGCTCAGGTTATAGGCCCCCCGTTTGGGGCTGAGGCCCTTGGACTCAGGCAAGCTCAGACTTCGGTCCCCAGCTCCTGGAGCTGTATGGTAATTTTTGTTGTCAGAAGAGGCTTGCGGTGCAGTGACGTGTGAGAACCCCTGAACCAGTGCATTGGGGTCGCAAATGGCCCCAAGCAGTGTAGGGTGTGTGTCTGTATGTCACGTAGAGGAGATTGGAGGTTACGGGAGAAGAGAGGTAGCCTGGACGGGGCAGGAATTTTTTGACAAGACTTCTTTTTTGTGAGAAAATGGCAATTTGTCAAAATCAAAACGGTGTGTGGCAACATCTTTGTGCTGGTGAAAATGTCTGTGCGAAGGTGGGTCAGGCCCGAGGGGGTGCGTGCATAAAAGAGAGAGAATGGCCAGCACAAGCCAGGAGCTAGGGAGCTTTTCTGGAATAGGGAAGATCCGGGTTCAGCTCCTGATTTGGAATATTCTGTTTAGTGTAAATGGCTGATTCTTTGTACAAAGTGGAACAGTCCCAAAGCGGGGAGGTTTGGCTGGAGCACTCCCATGGGGTGCAGAAGACCCGTATTCGAGTCCCTGATTCGGAAAAGTCTCCCTTTCCCAGCAGTGTGAACAAAAACTCTTCTAGTGTCCGTGATGTCTTTCATGCAGCGGAGTCAATGTTTGCTGGGCAGCCCTCGTGGAGCATCAGCTGGGTGGGGTCCCGGGTTCCAAGTGTCCTGCATCAGCCTGTTTGTGTTTCGGAAAAGGAAGCCTTTGCCTTCCTACATTGTGAGCGTCAGAGCCGTGCTCTTTCTCCAGGGAAACCGCAGGCTGGCACACAGCAGCAGCAGCCAGCTGCATCCCAGCATTCAGGCCACCGCTCGCTAAACTTCACGGGCTATTTTTAGCCTTTTCCCAGACATGTAGCTGTAAACGCAGGAAAACGTGGCAGACTCTTTGGCAGCCGAAGGAGCCTTGGAGCACGTCCTCGTTTGCCTCCTTATTTTGACTTGTTTGTTTGTTTGCCGTCTGGCCCAGGTGGCCTCGCTAGGAGAGGTGCAGAAATGCAGCGGCTGTGAAATCTGTGTGCTGCTGGGTCTGTTGGGATTACCTGCCGCTTCTCGCCCGGGACAGGAGATGTTACTGGGCTGGGTTCAGAGCTTTCGAGTTTTGCTCCAGTTCCCACTTTTCCTTAGTTCCTGGGTGAGCTGCTCTTGAAACAAAAAAAAACCTTCTACGCGACCCTGTGAGGGCAGGAACGTCCCAGTGCTGGGCTCTGTTTTAGGGGGCTCCTGCTCCACGCTGAGTCTGCTGGAGAGGGGTATCTGTGCTACACCAGCCCCATGGGGGCACCATCGCAGATAGCGCCTCTGTTAGCAGCATGGGTGGTGAGGTCAGGAGCAGAGCACGCTCTGGCTGTGCTTCAGCGTGGCCGGGAAGAGTCCCACCACCTGTGTGAAGACAGTCAGAGGAGGAGGGGAGGAGAGAGAGAGGGCAGCAAGGACAGGAAACAGAAGAACAGAATGTGTCAGCTCTCTGTGGACAGACTCCTAAGCAGCATCTTTGCCAGCCTCAGGCTAGGACCTGCATTCAGCTAAACAGGCCTTGCCATTATCACTTCCTTGCAACCAGTCACGTGTGGAGGGAAGCAGAGGATGCTGGGGATGGTCCCGCTCTCCAGAGTGCAGCCTGGGACCCAGAGGCTTTGCCTCGTTCAGTGAGCGGCACGTCTCTTTGACCGGCTGGGACTGTGGTGTTCAAAAACTGGGACGTGACATTCTGACGGGGTCTGGCCCAGGGACCGTGGATGGCGTGTTTGTGTTACTCGGCTTCAGGAGGGCTGGCTTCCTTTTTAGATTCGGAAAAGCAGGCGGTCATGCTCAAAGACGCACCCAGCTCCACACGCAGGGCGGACTGTGGATGCCTGCGGCAAACCTGCCAGCCTACATGAGACGGGATGGCCCCCGGAAAAGGGAGAGGCCACGTTGTGGCAGATGCAGGTTGCACTCTGAGCCATTGTGTCCTGCGTTATGTGGGCTGGCGTTGCAGGCGGCTGGCCTGTCCCCTCAGCCCAGGAAGGAGTGAAGCCATGGCCAGGATCTGGTTCCGGCCCTTTATTCTTTATTTCTTCCATAGAAAATGAGTCTCTTTCCCCTGTCCCAGGGTCGTCTCAGGGGCCTGTCTATTCCTTAAAGGTTTCTACTCTGCAAGCTAACTGCTTCAGAGCCCTACCCTTCTCCAGAGCCGCCCATAGGAGCTAGCGGCTTCCTCTAGCTCTCCCCCTTGAACTACGGTTCCCTGCCAGCATCTGCCTCCTCCTGGCAGCTCTCTCCCCGGATGGCCTACAAACTGTTTTATATAATCCCCCAATCCCTGGCTGGGCGGGAGCTGACATGTCACAGGTGAGGCTGGGCCCAGCTCCTCTTACAGGGCCAGCTACCCTGGGCCAACAACCTGTCCTAATTGTGCAGCATTTTGAGAGAGTCTGGTTTGACAGTGGGAGTAGGAGCCAGAAAATCTGATACTGGACTCCCAATGGGCCTGGAGTAAGCCACTGAACCCCTTGCCTCAGTTTCTGTCTCTGTGGACCAGATATATTCGTGATACTTCCTGACATCACAAGAAACATGGATATGTCCTGTTTGCAAGGGCTATACAAAGAGCTGATTACTGCTGTTCCCCCTGGAACTTCAGGGTTAATTTTTGCTAGCCCCAGGAAATGTACTTGGGCTTTTCATTGTCTGAATCGAATCTGATTGTCTAAAGACAAAACAGATGTGGGGTTTTATGGTCGTATTATTCCATTGCCTCCAGTGACTAATATGCTAGAAGTACTCCTTTCCCAAGGAGTAAATCTGATCTGCATTGAATGCAAAGGTACGGGAAGAAGTTGATTATCTATCGCAGGTCATATGTACTTATTTCCAAAGGCAAATGGCCCTGCTGGGTTTTATATTGGTGCTATCCTCAGGGAATGCTGCCCTGTGATTTAACCTAACAAACCATGCTCAGTCTCACGTTGCTCTGAAAAGGGAATTTGGTCTTCTTTCAGATTCCTGCTAACTTTTCAGGTCATTGTTTTGCATTATATGGCCTCCACCCGCTCTCATGTTACACTTGGGCCCTCCTTGGATAGATTCACTGCATGTAAGAGGAGCGCTCCCCCGAATACTGCATTGAAAGCAGCATAAGAACTGGAGCATAAAAACCCAGTTGGCTTGAAATTTGGCAGCTTGAGAGCAAGTGATTTTGTTCAGGGATTGCGTAGGATTATATAGAAACATCAATAGCTTTCGGTCTGTCTGGTTTTCTTTCCCTCCCCCATTGGCACATCCCATGGATCCATGGTCTTCTGCTGGTGACTCTTGTGGGGAAACTAACGGGCAATAACTGTAAATAGAGAACCTACTGAATTTAGTCTGGCTTGTGCTATGGGCCAGTTCCTGCCCTGGGTGTGCCTGGGAGCCCTGTACCCGCAGCCAAGGACAGTGTCTGGCCCACTGGGGTTTGTGTTTTTAGGCTGAGCTTTTCAAAGGGGCCTGGCTCCCTCTGACAGTTACTGCCAGATGCACAATTGATCCCACCTTCCTAAGAGCCAACCAGAGGCAGTGCTAGAGAGCATTGGAAGAAACTTCTGCAGCTTAAAACCCCAGTGAACAAGGGCCTGTCCGAGCATAAAGAAGGGCGGTGATTCCACTGTTCTGGGAGGAGGGGGGTTTGGGCTTGAATGTGCCCTGGGGGTTTCAGCATTCAGGGGCCACGCCCTGGGCTAACTGCACCAGTGCAGGCAGGTCAAGCAGCTTTGCCAAGTGAAGCAGCTGTTGGCTGAATCAGTGCAAACCCCAGCTTTGCCAGTCTCCGCCAGGGCTTTGCATTGGTGCATCAGTGTGGCAACCGGCCCCTGCTGTTCGCAAGGGGGATCAGTTCCCCAGTGCAGACAAGGCCTTAGGAGCAGCTTGAGGTCTGAGAAGGTGACGTCAGAGCAGAGGTGGAGGGGGCCTCTGTGCGGCACTCCAGAAGCGAGGTTCCGGAACTTGACTCTCGCTGTGGGCCGTGCAACCGCTGGGGAGGCCCGGAGAGAGCCGCAGCTCTCGGGTAGGCTGGCAAGAAGCAAGGTGAGTAGCACAGAGGCTAGAGAGGAGGGGTTGCAAAGGGTTTTGGCCCCACAGGTGGAGAGGAAAAGAGAGAGTTCTTAGAGAAGTTGGAGTTACGGGGGTGGTGGCAGGATTGGGCAGGGCAAAGGGGTTGACTCTAACCTTGCTTTCGGGCCTGTCTGATGGGGAGGCTCATAGGATTGGGAAGCCGGTTCCTCTCAGTTGTCCCTTTCCGTTCTCGAGACCCTCATCTCAAATGCTGTACAGTACAGCGAATCCCAGACCCCTAGACACTAGCAATGACAAAGGCCGGCCATACTGGGGCATCTAGGCCCAGATCCTCAAAAGCATTAGGGTGCCTAATTCCCATGGAAATCAGTAGGAGTTAGGTGCCGAGGATCTGGGCTGCTTCTGCCGCTTGTAGAATAGTGATACTCAAGCTGAGGGTTGGGAGCCCCAAGTGACTCTTTAATGTGTCTCCTGCGGCTCTTTGAGGCACACGATGTTAAAACACTGTGTGATTTAATTATTACCCAATCAGGGCGCTTATACAGTGTTACTAACCAGCTGTAGAATAATTGGTCGATCATTTTACTGTGCAAATTATATCTATACATAATAGTAGATGAAACAATGAATTCACACTACGGTGGCTCTTTTGGGTCATGTTAATCGCTAATTCGGTTCCTGCACCAGTGAGGTCTGAGTATCACCGTCTCTGTGGCGAGAGTCAATGGCAACTCGCCTCCTGATTTTTGTGGGGAAAGGACTTTAGGGAGAGACAAAGGCAAAATTTCCCCCTCCTTGGGAGGCTCTGGTTTAGCCGAGCATCGTTGGCTTCTGTGCTGCCAGCCTTGTGGGAGATGCTCCCATTCAGGCCATAAAGGAGCAGCACACCTGCTCTGGGGTTTGGAGATCAGGCCGTGGCGTGCCGCTCAGAGAAGGGGAAGGGGCAATGTAGGCAGAGTAATTTTTTGTGCCAAATGAAAGTGGAAGGTTTCGAAGCGCTGAATGCAGAGAGGCTGAAACCACGGAATCTGCAGCCCAGCTGCTCTGGTGTTAGAGCTTGGATCCCCTTTCATTTCCCTCTGGCTCAGCACCTGGCACACGTGGGCCCTGGCGGCCCTTGCTCATGCTGGGAGCTAGTTCCTGCCTGGGGAGCTGCCACTTCACTCCAGCTCCGGTCAAAGGGGAAGAGTCTCCGCTAGTCCGATAGAAGCCCTCCCACTTCCCGAGATAAGTGCAGTGAGCTGGGTCAGGGAGGTGGTCCTGTGGAAGCAATGAACTCCCCTGATGAGTTATTAGTGTATTAGTTCTACAGCCCTGTGGGTGTCCCTGGGCCTTTAGTGGACATCTGCACAGTGATTAAACACCCGTGGCTGGTCTAGATGGACTGGCTCGGGCTTCGGGGCTGTAAAACTGCAGTGGGCCCCCACATGAGGGGGGGAAGGGTCCTAGACCCTGGACCCCAGCCGCAACATCTACGCAGCTTTTTTTGCCCTGTAAGCCCAAGTCAGCTGATCTGGGCCTGTTGCAGCCATGCCGTGGGGCTTTTATTCCATTGTAGCTGGACACATCAAATGGCAGAGCCCTGCCTGGGGGAGCCAGCTGTCTGAACCAAGTGAACAGGTTCTGGGGTCCTAGTCATTGAGTTTTCAAGTCACTTCATGCAGTTTCAACCTTGTCCATGTCTCATGCCTGACATGGTTTCTAGGCACGAGCCATGCGTCTTTTCTGCTCCCCACCGTCATTGCTGGCAGTCAGGGTGCTGGAACTGAAACCTCACTGATGATGTGAGGAGCGAAGCAGGGCTCAGCAGGCCAGGTTTGGCCCTGGGGTAAGTGGGCACAGCTGCTGTTGACTGCAGTAGGAGATGGACTCACTTACACCGGATCCGGATTATCTATCAGGCGGGTGCAGACTTTTCAGTGCAGGGCGGCGCGTGCAGTCTGACTCAGGTTACTTAATGGGGTTCACAGCACCCAGTTGCCCTTTCTGGCAGCAACCGGCACGAGTGGGGAGTGGGGCTACAGGAAGCGAGCTGGGTTTGTCTCTGGGAGACTTGGCCGCTCTCCCCCGCGTTGCAACTGCCTGCGACGGACTCCAGAGTTGGACGTGTGCGGTATAAATGGTACAAGCCATCTGCCTGGCGAACGGCAGCCCGCTCAGGAGTTTGGGCCTGTTCCACAGCACTGTGACGTCAAAGGAGAGATTCCCACTCACCTCAAAAGCTTTCAGTCGAGCCTCTCTCGGAGGAGAACGTTACGGGATGGGAGAAAGACGTCTGAGGGCGTTGACAGCTGCAGGCTTTCCTCCTGCCGTGGGGGGAAGCTCATGGAGAGGAGGTTGTATTTCTTTGAAATCTGGATTTGCGGTGTGTTGGATGCAGTGACCTGGAGAGTGACTAATCAAAAACACCCGTTGCTGATAAGCTGTTTCCAAACCGGCCAGAGAACTGAGTGACACAAGGGGGTGGGGGGAATTTGGGGTTGGCCATTTAATTTTGGCAAAGTGACATCTGCTTTCACTTCCTAATTTTTGGCCTAGAGTGGATTAGTGTCACTCAGAATGAAACCTGAAAATCCCCACTGGCCAACCCGGTTGCCTTCACTTGGAGGATGTAAGTGTGACCATTGGCGGGGCCCGTCTGGTTAGCGGCGGGGGGTGGGGGGAAAGGGGAAGAAGAAGAGTGCTGAGTTACGGCTGGGGTGCATTCTTGCCTTCCCCAGCCAAATATGAACAGCTCCACCACTGCTTGGCCAAATATGATCTACCTGAATGTTAGGTGTGGGTCTAGTATGCAGTGCCAGCCGCTGCTCCTCACTGGTTCTTTCTGCAGGGAACGGCCTGGCCAGGCAGAACAGTGGGAATAAGCTGCAGTAAGTTCCTGCCTCCTGCCCAGAACAAGAGGACAGAAGGGAATAAATTGTGTCTGAAGCGCAGTGCCTTCTGGGGGGCGCTGCTTACCCACGGTCCCTTTTCAGGGCGCTGCCTTAAAGGTGCGACCTAGGCTTTAGCATGCAAGAGAGCATTACTCCCATGGAGGGAGGGAATGCCTTTTAATGGGAGGGATACTTTAGCATTCGTTATGAGGCTAAACCCATGATACCTGGGAGGTGCTTGGAAATGGTGGTGATGGTGGGTCCCTGTGGGCAGGGGGATGGTTGTGCCAGAAGGAAGTCTCATCGAGGTGTTCTGGGTTTACGCCAGTGTAACTTGGAGCAGAATCTGCCCCCGCAGTCTTTGCAAAGCCATCTTTAAGTCAGTCAGCCCCCCTTGGACTTGGACTGTTCTGTTTCACTGTTAGCTCCTCTGGCTGCTAAGATGGTGTAGTAACAGGCCTGAACGCTTTCGCTCTGACCTTGGTTTCCTAGTTAGGAGCATTAGTGTTGCTAACGGTATTTTTAGTTTCCAGAGAAGAGCAGTTGGGTTGTCACAGGGGGTGGGGGAGTCCAGTTCCCCCCCACACACACACTTTCTGGAATTCACAGTGATTCTTAGCCAGCCAGTAGATCAGAAGGTTTATTTGAGATGCCAGGAACACAATCCAACTCAGAGCTTGTCAGTACAAACAGGACCCCTTAGTCAGGCCCTTCTGAGGGGCAGGGAGATAAGACCCCAAATCCGGGCTCCCTCCTCTTCCCCAGCCAGCTTCTACCCCCTCTAAACCCTGCAGCCGTCTCTTCCTTCCTTTGTTCACTTCCCGGGCCCTAGGTGTCATCTCCCCTCCCCCTGCTCATCTCAGGTTACAGCTCCAGGTATCTCCTTTCAGAAAAGCCTCCCCACTCTAATGAAACTCTTGAGATCACATCCACTCTTCTCCCTGCTTGTCACAGGTTGCGATAAAATCCATCTGAATTGGTGCTCCCCATCATAGGCGCTGACTCTGTGGGTGCTGCGGGGCTGGAGCACCCACAGGGAAAAATTGGTGGGTGCAGAGCACCCACTGGCAGCTTCCCACCCCGCCCCCGCTCACTTCTGCTCTGCCTCCTTGCCTGAGCACGCCACCGGGTCCTGCTGCTTCCCCCTCCCTCCCAGCACTTGCGCCTTGAAACAGCTGTTTGGCATGGCAAGCCTGGGAGGGAGGAGAAGCGGAGGTGAGCTGGGGCATGGAGTGGTTCCTCTGCCACCCCCACCCCTCCGGCCGCAGAGTTATTTCTTGCGGCCTGCCAGTTGACGTTGGTGAAGGGCTTTGAAGACTGAACACATTGTACGGGAGTTGAGTGCGCTAATTTATTAAAGAAAAACCACCAGCCAGCACAAGAGTCCAATTTCCCTCCATGTTTCAGGCTGGGCTTCCGAAGAAATAGTCACCAATTCTCACAAGTGTGTGTGTGTGACTTCCACAGGGCATGGAAGCCTGCCAGCACCTGTGCTGACACTTCGAGTTTGCTTTTTCATGTCGGGATGCAAAAGGTTGGCTCCGTTCCCTCAGGAACAGCTCTTATGGATTGTGTTTTTCCTCTCTGGTGTATTATTGTTTTGTTTTTTTCTCCCCCTTTTTCTCATCCTTTCTGGTTGAGATGCACTGGGGCGTAGAAGGCTCAGGAAAAATCACCATAGAATCTTTGTGGAAATAGCAGGGCTTTGAGTACTGATCGGTTTTGGTAGTATTGGGGTATTTTTTGAGCTGCTCTAGCCTACCCACTGGAGAAACCAGCCATATTCTGCTCCTTATCCCTGGAGACTCTGTTTGCAGCAGCATTGGCTCTGAAGTTTCATTAATTCTGCTGTGTACACTCGAGTGCTGCTCTCCTCCAGCTGGGAATTACTCGGAGGTACTTGTGGTTTGGTCGATTCTTTTCTGAAACGAAAAGCTTTAAGCCTTGACTGTAATGCAGTTGAAATCTCATGTCTCTGTTTTCCTTGTGCCCTTTCGGTGTCTTGTCTGTTTCAGTTGCAGGTTCTTCAGGGCCAGGACTGCCTCTCATGGGGCTAGTGCAAAGAGATTTCAATAGCCTTTGAGGTCATGTTTTAACAGTGCCCACACCATAGGGCTCGAATCTCATTTGGGGCTTCTGGGCGCCACTTTAATGTGAATAGTGATGGTGGTGATAATGCTGTAGGGATTGTGAAGTGCATGTGTGGTTAATTTTTTTCTTCCTTCTAACCTCACTGTTCTAGAACAGACTCCAATCATCTTCTGGGTTCGCAGCTTCCAAAGCCTTCAGTGGGAGGTGCTAGCACACACCGAACAGCAGGCGTTGATCTTAGACTAGATTTTCAAAGGAGTCTCTGTTTTTTGTGCACCAACAGAATCCTTTTGAATGTACATCCGCCTACCTGCCATGGGTGCTTATCTGGCCCTGTGTCCACAGTATCTAAGCACCTGTCCTCACAGCACCCCTGCAAGGTGGGGCAAGGCTGTTGTCCCCATTGTACAGACGGGAGAATTTTAGGGACAAGAAAATGAAGTGACTTGCTCAAGGGCACCCAGGGAGACGGTGGTGCAGCAAGGAATTGAACCTGGGTCTCCCAGATGATGAGTTAGCTCCCTAGCCATTGGCTGACCCTTCCCTTCTGTACACATGCAACCTTGTGCATGCAGAAAATCATGGCTGCTGGCCTCATTCTCCTCTCTCCTATGCCGGTGTAAATGAGAAATAACTCCTCTGAAGCAAACAGAATGACCTTGGGGTAAAAGTAGTGAAACCAAGATGAGAATGGAGCAAGGGGGCTCTTGCTTCATCGTTATGGTTGGAAGGGCTGGTTCCAGTTAGGACATGTTTACACTGCAGTTGGAGGTGTGGTTGTAGCTTGGACAGGTGTACCCGCGCTAGCTGTACCCACATGTGCACAGCTAAAAATAGCAGTGGAGACATGGTGGTCTGGACTCCTGGTGCAGGCTGGCCATGCAAGTCTGGGTGCAGGGTTCCGGGTGCACTGGGACAGCTTGTGATATTATAGCGGTGCTGGCTAGGTGAAAGCTAGCGTGGGAAAACCTGCCTGCCTAAGCTGCAAGGACACCTCTGATTGCTGTGTAGACTTACCCAAAATGCGTGATGTTCTTAGACTGCTGATAAAGACAGTGAATGAAGCTGGGGGAAATCCTAGAGAGCAACAGTCTACAGGAGGAAATGTCAGCAAGGATGTGGGGATTCTGCTCTTGCTTTGTGTTCTTTGGCGAGCTCTTTGCCTTCTCTCTGCACCACAGTTTCCTCTTGTGTATCTTATCCCATATCTCCTAGTAGAACCTTCTCTGCCTCGTTGGTGTCGGGGGCGGGGAGGGGGCTTTGATTAATGAATGGACGCATGTAAAGTGTTTATAGGTACTCAGTGCTTCGGAAAACCAAAGTCCCACTTAGAGTGGGACCTTCAGGACAAGGACATCATGGAAGTTTTCCAACTCTAAGAACAAAATCCTCTCTGTTAGGAACACTTGATTTGAGCTTCCTCGGTCTTTCTGGTCCCCAGGCCTGTGCAACTTATCCTAACAAACCCCGCCGCTGTTCTCAGCGGCTTGGCTGCTGTTCAGCCCGACAAGCCATCGAGGGAAGGGCTTGAAGAGCTGCTCTGTCTGGGGCTTGTTTCTGATTTCCCCCTCTCACTTGTCCTTTCAGGAACAGAAGTTTTGCCAGCGCTATGACCAGCTGATGGAAGCCTGGGAAAAGAAAGTGGAGCGCATTGAAAACAACCCCCGGCGCCGGGCCAAGGAGAGCAAAGTGCGGGAGTACTATGAGAAGCAGTTCCCAGAGATCCGGAAGCAGCGGGAACTGCAGGAACGCATGCAGAGGTTAGAGGAGAAGCGGTAGGAAGAGGCTAGGCAGCCTTTCTCCTTTGCCTGTAGGGGCTGTGGAGGGATCAGATATGGTTTTAAATAGCTGGGGTGGCTCCCGGGTAAATAAGCCCCCTCCTCCTCCTGCCATGGAATAACTGTTTAGATGCACAAACCACAGAGCCCCAGGAACAAATAACTCGGCTGCTTTCTCCCCAAGGGGGATCAGCATAGCCCAGACTGTCTACAGCGGAGGAGGAATTTCAAGAATCCAGATCTCCATTTTTCCAGTGTTGTTCATTTCCTGGCTGGCCGCATCGTAACCCATGGGGTTAGTTCCTCACTACGAACATCTGACTGGGAAAGGGTATACCTGGTCCCTGCTAGGAGGCTCAGATCAAGGTGGACAGACTCAGTCTAATTATTTGATTGTGTAGATAGTTGAAAACATATCTAGGCTTTGATCTAGGTATGTGCACAGAGAACAAGCATCTGCAGAACATGTAGAAAAGATTGCAAAAGATCTGAAGATGTTCAAGGTCCTGCTATCTCGCTCCATTCCCATGATCAGCGTTGTCCACCATCACTCCCGTCCGCACGGCTCATTTACCTCTCCTCTCCTCAGCTCCCCTCCTCTTCAGAAGCGCTCTGCAGGTCAGGCTGTTCTGGAGCAAGAGAAAAAGGAGCTTTCAGAGTCAGTCGCCCCTCGCTGCGAGGGGTCTCTGCCTCAGCCCCATTTCGCTGAAACCAGCCAGTTGTTGGCTCAAGAAGCCTTAGCAAGTCAGGACCCAGGCTGCTTAGCGTGGTGGGAGTTTTACCATTGACCTCAGCATGAGGCGAGTTGAGCACTTGTAAAAGTCCCGCCTAGAGCTTCCTTGTCTTGAGCTTTTTTTAAAATGTGTGTAGTTAACTAAGGGCATAGGCTCTGTCCAGAAGTTTAGACCCCATGGTGAAGTCTTAGCTGCTTAGAAAGAAAAGTGTTTAAAAAAAATCTAACATTAAAAGCCAGGTTTTTCAGGCTTTTTTTTATTTAAAAAAAATGGTTAATGGAAAGCTTTCTTTGTCTGGGTCTAATCACTTCCCTGCAGCGTTTGCTGCCCAGTGACAACCGCAGTGGGCAAGATGACCAGGAGCTGAGCAGAAGCAGAAGTGAAACAGTGACTGGTTTATTGCAGTGTTCAGGATGAATGAAATTCAAAACTAGGGTGGAAAGTCGTACGGATTGTAAATATTTCTAGCGTTAATCTAAAGGCTTATCTACGAGCCAGAGTGTGAGTGTCCAGCCAAGTAGCCTTTCTGGCCCTAAATCGCCAGGTGGACGCTGCTCCTGCGCACTGGAAATTCCCTAGCTCGCTTTGACACAGTGCTTCTTAGCGCGCAGCAGGCTAGCGCGCTCTAGATTTACACCCCGGCTTGCCGCACACTAAGTCTCCAGGTAGACCCAGGGAAGGACATGGGTTTGGTTTGGTTTTCTTTAATTGTTGGGTGTGATGCTCACTGCTGGGATTGCTCCCCGTGAAGTCAGCGGAGCTGCTCGTGGTAGTCAGCTCTGCATCCAATAGTGAGTGTTTACGTGGCTGGATCCCATGATCATCTTTTTAACCTGGGTTAGAAACATGGAGTGTTTGGCCTGAGTGCGCTGCTAGTGTTGGTGAGTTTTGGAGTTAAAGGGACAGCCGCAGAACGGCTTTGCAGTCAGGCAGTTTTGAGCCACATGCGCGATGGTTCTCTCTCGCCTGCCGGGCAGGCTCTGTTTCCTGTTTCGACCGCGCCGCGTTTTGAATGCGAGGAGTCGTGGGAAATGATTGAGGCGCGATGCCACACATGTTTTTCAGTGTTTCACTGCCATCTCCCAGCAGGGTAGGACAGAGGGGCAGCAGTCTCTCCATGTCGGCCGCCCGCAGCGAACACGAGGTGTCAGAGATTATCGATGGGCTCTCGGAACAAGAGGTGAGACCAGGGCGCCATTTTTCCTTCCTTTTTTCTCCACCCGCCCCATTCCCCCTTCCCTCTGGGGAACTCAATGCAGTCACAGCAGCCCCTGACAGTGGAGCTGGTGCCAAATTCAGTGACCGTCAGGCCAGGCTGTGTTTAGTGAACATTGTCATGTGCAGAACGTGGTTCCCTGATGTTTCTGACAGGAAGGGGTTCTGCTGCGCTTAATCCACCCCCTCGAGAGGCAGTAGCTAGGCCACCAAAGAATTCTTCCATCAACCTTGCGCAGTCTGCCCCAGGGGTTAAGGCAGCTTCACTGCCTCACTCAGGGATGTGGAGTTTTCACACTCCTGAGCAAGGTCGCTGGGTTCACCTAACGTTTTAGTGTTAACTTGGCCATAGATAGATCCTTAGCTATTGCCGGAGGCCAGCACCAAACAGTTCAGAGATCTGAGTCAATGCTGCTCATTTGGGGCTGGTCCATTGTGAGTTTAACTGGTGCTAATGATGTGGTTAACGTCATGGCTCTGCTCATTAAATTGTGTTGGCCAGCCTGTGTTTGTCCTGGCCAACCCGCTCACTTAGTGAGAACTGACACTTCTCATTAAGAGAACATCCTTGAGAGCTATAAGGATTTTGAATGTCATCAAAGGGTACTGCCAGAGTCAGAGGCACTGCTGTGGTGTCTGAGGATGTGGGAAGCTACGAGGAAGCGACTTGTATCCGTCAGAAAGCTATGCCGGCCAGCTGTAACTCGTGCTCTTTGGACCGGCACTTACTCCCGTCATCTTCCGTGTTAGGATTGGAGTGTAAATTTAACAGTGAAGCATCAAGACTCTGCAGAGTAAGAGACTCTGGCTAGGTTTACAATCCTCTGAAGTCTTAGAAGTTCAGTGTTCTCTGATGTATTGACACCTGGTTACAAATCAAGGTCAGAACGTGTCACCCCAGAGCTGGGCTTCCCCTGTCCTTAATCAACAAGGGCCAGATTCTGAGATCCTTCCTCATGTTGGGTTCGTGTTTGACACTGGGAAGAGCTCCACTGAAGTCAATAGGGACTACCCAGGAATTTTGCTTCTGTTAATAAATTAGAGTAAGGGCACCAGAATCAGCCCCAAAGTGCTTCAGAGTGAGGGAAAAACAGGAGTACGGCCCAGCTAGAGGCTTTCACATTCCGTGGCCTAGCTGAGAATCTGCTGTTTGTTTAAACATCTAAAGTAACAATAAGAAACGGTGGTTGAGACGTGCCGTGACGTAGTGGCCTTTGGGTGAATGTCAGATGCAGTGTGTGTGTTTACCGAGTGGAAATTAGACCCATTCAGCAGCAAATACAGAGCATAAGAATTGAGCGTTGTGTGGAGAAGTCCATTCAGTTACTGCCACCAGTGCTTTGGAGACACTGCCCATTTGAGTTTCAAACCACACTGAGCGCAGAAGGGAAATGGAGGAGGGTGTTAGGAAAGTTCTCATAAAAACAAAAGGTTCCCATGAAATGAGACTGGCTCCAGACCCATTTTTTCCACCCCGACCACTTCAGCTCCCCCCCCCGCCCTTTGCAGAATAACAGTCAGACCAAGATATTTGCAAAACTGGACCCACTCCTGCTTTCATCCAAAATGTGCAGCTGAGATTTGAGCCACTCTTGGTGTGATTTTTACAAAACCCACACCTCACTGATCAGGGTTTGCAAAGCCCCAGTGAGCCTGGATGTTGCCTGTCTCTAGCTGTGCACAGGAGTTGGTTTCTTTGGGTCAAACGTTTTTGCAATGCATCTCAAGAGCCTTTTATTTCCAAAGGGGAGATTAACTTTTCCTGCTGAGCATAACAGCTTCTTTCAGTATTTAATTTAGGGTTACTCCAGCAATAAAGCTGCCTATTGCTTGCCTTTAAAGTCTCCTGTCTCACAGCCTGTCCTTTCCCTATGAACATCTGTACCTTCTAATTCTCCCCTGGGCTCTGATGCTGATGAGAACTGTCCCCTTCGCTTTCTTTCCCAAAGAACGTGGAGAAGCAGATGCGCCAGCTAGCAGTCATCCCCCCCATGCTCTACGATGCTGACCAGCAACGCATTAAATTCATCAACATGAATGGCCTGATGGACGACCCCATGAAGGTGTATAAGGACCGGCAGGTGATGAACATGTGGAGCGAACAAGAGAAGGAGACATTTCGGGAAAAGTGAGTGGACTGAGAAGTGGCCGACCGTAGCCAATGGGAATCAGTTATGGAGCGTGGAGTACGGGCTGGATCATGACTTGAGCACTGGGCCCTGGGTTGCGCAGGCGATATAGCGGTCGCGGAAAGCAGTGGTAAATTCTGTGAAGACACCCTGGCTGCTATCAGGGCATGCACTGCGCTGTGGTTTGGAAGCTGAATTCCTTGCAGTAGCTTGAATGGCAGCTGGGCTGTAGGTGGCAATGGCTGGTGAATCACAAAGGTGTTTTAGAAAAACTCCAAATGGTGTTAGCTGTGCCACACAGTCTGATAACTTGGATGAGACTGAACCTAGAAAAAAGGACCCGGGGCAAGTCAGAATATGCCTGATCTAAAGGTTTGGTTTGAGACGGGGAGCCATTGGAATAGACACACTGCATACGAAAAGGGAAATACATACTTTGAACTAGACACGGTCACTGGGCTCATCTCATCTCAGGCCTTATCTGGAGAGGTTCTTGGGAGACTTCCAGTCAGTCCTGGTTTTCTCTGTGTCAGGAGTACCTTTGATGGCCTTCCTAATAGTTGTTACTTCCACATGCAACTGAAGCAAAGAATTGCCAAGATGCACCAAAAGCCTTCTCTTAAAAACGCTGTATTATTAGCCTTTTGAAATACATTGTGTCTCTCCAGGCCATCAAAACTGCAAGTATTGCACCTGGAATGATGCAAGAGTTAATTATTTAAAGTAAAATGTAAGGAAAATGCAAGGATCAGGCCTGGTTAGTGATACTGACAGCTTCATGCATGACTGTTGCATCATCCATGCATGATGGTTTCATTTTTGTCAGGGTGGGTCGTCTGAAGTACAAGACACACGTACAATACAATTTACAGACATTGCCAAAATTCAGCTTGACCTGACTTCAATCTCTCCAACCCATGAAACCGAATCGGACCCTGGGTCCTGCAGTCATTCATCACTGACACACACAGATAAAATAGGCAACCCTTGTAACTTGTCCTGGGGATCAGTTTAACCAGACTTACGCAGAACTTAAGGCGAATTCCAGTTCCGTTCAAGTTGGACAAAGGTTCAGGTTGCTTTATTTTACGCAGACCTTTTCACTTGTCCCAGAATTGGCCCTGTGTGGTGGCAGTAGAGTGTTACGTTGGTTGTTATCGTGATAGCAACTAGAAGCCCCAGTTTGCCCTTATTGTGCACATGCACAATGGAATAAAAGAGCAGAGCATGGAAGTATGGCCCTGCCTGAAAACAATCAGGGTCTCTCTGAAAGCACAGCTCACCCATGGTAGCAGAAGTGTCTGAGCGATAGCAGCCTTGCGCGTGCTGACTTTGCAGAGGCATGTTGTTGTTTACGTTGCTCTGCTCTGCAGAGGAAGACTTATGCATATTTATAAAATGGCAGCAAAACAAAGTTCCTTGATCAGCCATTTGTTTATACGTTTAGTACATGACAAACCGCCTCAGATCTGTGCCGTTATCCCACTTTGTTTAGAGTGGCTTTGATTCTTTTTTAACATACCACAGAAGAGCTCTCCTGGGCGTGGGATTATATTTGTTTTGATTCACACTATAGGACATGTAATGTAACAGCCTGCAGCTGAAGATGGGTAATGTTTAAAGGGGTCTTTATTGTAAGCTCCCAAGCACTGCGTTCGTACTGCTCCATCCTCCGCATTAGCCCCTCCCACACGCTCAGTGCCCCCACTTATGTTCCCTTGTTGCCCTGGGAAAACTCTGACTAACTCCCGCTCTGCTGCAGTCTTTGATTACAGTGACCGTACCGAGGGCAGTCTGAGTCCTGATTCCAATCTCACTTCAGCATGTATAAATCAGGAATAACTCCACCCAAGTCAGCAGTTACGCTGGGATAATAAAGCCAGTGCAGTTAGACCAGAATCAGGTTCTGTGCCTGTGAAGCCTTGTCCACACATTGATCGTTCAAACCTGACAACACCCCATGAGTTAACCAGTGACCTTACATCAGGGGTGGGCAAACTACGGCCAGCGGGCCACATGTGGCCCACCGGCCATTTTTATGCGGCCCACGAGCTCGGGCCAGGGGCCTGGTGCAAGTGGCCCCAAGTTCCCCGCCCAGGGGGCTGGGCCGAGCGCAGCAAACTGCTTGGCCCTGGGCTTGGGGGCCGGGCTGAGCGCAGCAAGCCATGGGGCCCCGCACCAGTGGCCGGGCCAAGTGCAGTGAGATGCGGGGCCCCGCGCTCAGCTGAGCAGGTAAGCAAGTTGTGGGGCGAGGATTAGGTGGTGGGGTCCTGGGGTGGTGGTGGTGGTTAGGGTGGAGGGGTCTCGGGAAGGGGCAGTCAGAGAACAGAGCAGAGGGGTTAGATTGGTGGTGAGGTTCTGGGGGGGCAGTTAGACTGGGGGAGTCTTTGGAGGGGGTGATCAGGGGACAAGGAAGGGGAGGTTTGTATGGGTTGGAGGTTCTGAGGGGGGCAGTCGGGGCAGGAAGTGGGTGGGGGTCGGATAGGGGGCGGGGTTTGCCCACTCTGTCTTACGTGCTCAGGAAAACAGAGGCAGAGAGGTTCTGGCTTGCCCAGGGCCGCACAGAGATTCGACGGCAGAACCAAGCTGAGGAGCTGAGCTTCAAGCCCCATCTATGTTTCATTAGAACATTCAGTCTTTTAGCCCTTCACCCTCCATCGGAGGGAGCAGCCAGCCCATACTGTCCAGCTCTTGTCTGCAGCGAGTTTTCCCAAGGGAGAGATTTTGCTGATCGTGTGACTGCAGTGGAGGCCCTCGGGAAGGTTTGACTTGTGACACGCTGTGTTCTGTCTGCTGTCAGAGAGCCGCTCACTCCGAGAGCAGCACAAATCCAGCAAGAGGCACTTCTGGGCCAGGATCAATTGTGCTGAACTCCCAGCTGAATTCCCATTCAACTGGATTCCACTCTGCTGAGGCTAAGGGAGCCTAGGGAAGGTATTTTGTTTGAACGCAGACAGTCCTTAGCCACAGCTGAGCTTGCTTTCCTTCAGCAAGGCACCAGTTTGTTTTTCCCCTGCAGGCCAGGAATAGCTTATGCCCAGCACACTTTAGTCCTGTCCCACCAGTTAAAGAGGAGGGGTTAATTGGATGAGCTGTTGCTTTTGTATCAAAGACTTTCTCCTTGTTAGAGGTGCAGCTGCTCAGAATTGCTATTAGCTTGTCCAGCTGGGGTATAGCCTGCTGACACCACATGTGTGTTCTGCAAGGGAGGAGAAGTCCCTCCAAGTCTCCATTGTGCTGTCGATCTCTTGGGTAACTCAGAAGCCTGCTAACTACTTGTGTTGTCCTGCAGTTCTAGCAAGAAGCTGAAAAAACACATGAAAGGAGGCTGTTTCCCCCATTTGAGGTTGCGCTGTTTAATTACCCACTGTGCTGCCTTTAGACATAGCGGGAAGAGAGCGCATTAAAAGCCAGGCGACATTTGGAACCCTCTGTCCCTCGTAGTTTGGAGTCATCCTTGGGGTGTTTCTTTCAGTAGTCAGCCCTCTGCCTGGCCAGCCAAAAGGGGAGAGGAAAGGAGGCGGTTTGTAATGGTTGCGTTCAGGTGAACTTCCCATGAAATGATTTTCTAAGACCCTGTTCACCACCCGTATCCATTGCAGAGGTAACGTGGCAGCAGCCAGCACATTCTGTTCTCTGCACCATGGGATGTTTTTCAGGCATGAAGCTGTTAAATGACAGCGAGACCTGCACTAAGGACCGTTTCCTACAGGCAAACCCCTGCCTTGGGCAACCACTTCAGACCATGTTTGCTCAGCCTTTGCTTAAGGATCAGCCCGTTTCTTGCCGGCCACTTAAGTGGCTGCAGGTTCGACTCCAGGCATTACGTGTTTGCTTAGCACATCACTGCTACCGAGAGCCAGCTCAGGAGACTCTGCTCGGGCTTTGCTCGTCCGTCCCTCTTGTCAAGCCGAGTGAGGTCTTTGCAGCTGCAGGCCAGTGTTCTGGGCAGCAGAGCTCTGGGCTCAATTGCAGCATAAACCAAGCAGCAGGGGGTGTCGTCACAAAGCCCTGGATTCTTTGATCAGTCGTCCATCGTAAGGATATCGATGGGGAAATCTGATCATTTAGAGCCATGGCTCCTAGGTGGTGACTCTATCAGTTCATCAGACTGGGGGGGAAATGCATCTGTGGAGGGAGGCTGAACTGTGTCGCTGATGCATCCACAGCTTTGCAGACCTACGGCCACGTGCCCCTCACAGAAGGGGGCAGTTCCCCAAGCAGAGGGTCCCGCAGAGCAGCTGTGTGTGCTGGGGAGAGGATCATTCCAAACTCTCCTTATGAGAACACCCTGCACCAAGCCCAGCTAGGCTGGCCTGCTGCGTGCGCAGCTACGGTCCCAAAGCACCCCAATGAATGGCAGGCGGGCAGTGCTGGTGCCCAGCACAGGGCGGGACGGAGGGGGGCAGCCAGGACACCCTGGGTGCTAGCACTGATAGCCAGAGGTTCGCCAAGCAATCTCGCATTGATTCCTTGGGGTCGGAATCATCCTCTCTTGCCATTCTCAGGCTGGGGGAGCAAAACTGCAGGGAAACAGCATGTGGGCCTTTTACTGGAAGGGACTGAGAGTTTTACACTCTCCCAGGTGCGCAACTTCCAGGCCTGGCTCTCTCTTCTTCCAGGGGACTTCCTACCAGCAGCTGGGCCTGGTGGTGCCAAGGCATTTCAGTCATGCTTAGTGATTTCCCTGCAACTTCCTCGAAACGGGTCGTTTACTTTTCCTGTGCAAACTCCTTGCTCTCTCCTACGCTGGGCACTCAAAGGGAATCAGTTGCAATCTTCTTCCCCTCTTCCCTTCAGCAGGGCTTGAGAGAGGCCGGCACGAAGTGGAGTAGTTCTTAGGCCTTCCTGTGGTATGTGATTGAGCTGATTGCCAAAGACATCTCCATGGGGCTATCTGCTTCAAGATGCTGAAGCTGCTTGTCCGATTTCTTCCGCCCTTCCCTCTCCCGCTCTGCAAACCTGTGGAATAAAATTCAAAATACCACCCCCTGCCCTCTGCCTTCTCGATTCCAGGCTAGCTCTGCCAGGAGATTGAGTGCTGCAGGCAGCCGCAAGGCCAGGGCTTGGGATCACAAACCGAGAGATCTCCAGGCTCTCACTTTAACTCTCTCTCTCTCTCTCTCTCTCTCTCTCTTCTAGGTTCATGCAGCATCCAAAGAACTTTGGTGCGATTGCTTCATTCTTGGACAGGAAGGTAAGTTGGTTTGATTCATAAGGAAATGATTTTAAACCCTCTATGTGTGTCTGTCTTTTATTTATCCCGGTGTTTCTCTAGCACCCTTCCCCAAAGTATCCAATGCAGGAGCCATTCCTCCCGTTGAAAACTTTTTTTGATAACATCCCGTGTTGCCACAGAGCCTCTTTCACAAAAGAACCCCAGTCACTTCAGAACTCTGTACTTGCTGTGGTGAGGCCATAGCGAGCCTGTGGAGGGAGCCAGAGGAGAGAAAGTGCTGGCCCAGGACATCAGGGCATAGCCCTACTTTTATGAGAGAACATGGGGCTGGAGTTTCTGTGGAGAGCAGGCAAAGACCTTAGTTTTGATGGCCTCATCTGAATGACCCCCCATGGAATACAGGAGATGGATCTTGGCTTCGCTTGGAAAGGTGAGAGGCAGAGTCGGCTCTAAAGGGATTTGGAGCTCAGGGTGTCGGGATATTTCAAACCTTAAGCCACCCCTCTGCTTTATCCCACGTTTTGGAGGCCTCTCCCATTGACTGGACTGTCATGTATTGGTGGTGGGTAGCAGACACCCGTCATGCCCTGTACAGTGTGCTGCACTAACCCAGGTCTGGCCCCAGAGATGCTGGGAATAGTAACCCACTGATCTCTTGTATTATCATTTCTTTCTTTTTTGGCTCCTGAAAAACCATCCATAGCCAAGAGGATTTTAATGATGGGTAGATCCTGAAAGGGCCCAAGCTCCCCAGTGTGGGTTCCTGATGGAGTGTCCTGACCCCCACTAGTTGAACAAACAGAGGAAGTATTTGAAAAGCAGACCCCAGAACTTAGTGAATTTTCTGTTCCTCCCAAGTCAAGCCAAATAATCTGTACCGGAGCAGGGCAGCCTGGCGGTTTGGCTGGTGTCATATCAGTAAATCCTAAATGGGCACAATATTGTGGCATCTGGGAAGGAAGTCTCTAGGCTAGCACTCCAGACCTAGCACTTTTGACCTATAGATCTCACACACTTTGCAAAGGAGGGAAGAAGCATTAGTACCACTTTACAGAGGGAGAGATTGAGGTGCAGAGCAGGGATGGGACTTGTTCAAGGTCACCCAGCTGGTGAGTGGCAGAGGAGAGAATAGAGTCCCGGTTCTTGAGTCCCAGACCAGTGCGCTAGCAGAGAGACTGCCTTCCCTCTAAAAGAATGGAATCTGCTAGGACGTGGCCAGCCACTTACTGTCCTGGTTGTCCAAGTTGCAAAGCAACTTCTGCCTCAGGAGAATATCATTGTAGCTGGGATTAATGCACTCAGATTTGGGAGCAGAAAGTTCCACTTCTCATCCCAAGTAGCAAACAGAGCAACAGACACGAAGACCATCTTCTAGAAAGCCTAGCAGGCGTGTGTGTGTGTAATTGGGACTATGGAGAGGGATCCAATTAATGCTTTATCAAAACCACGCTCTGGTTTGCAAACAGCTTTATTCTCCCTGCGTGAATACACAAGTGTGTCAGCAGGTACTGTGCAGCCTACTCATCCTGTCGACAGAGCCGCCTCTGTGCGTACGGAGCTCTCCTGTCCTAGAGCACCGTTGGGTTGCATCCTCCCTCTTTCTCCTGTTTCCTACGGCAACTGGGCCATGTCATTGCTCTAGGCCGGCCCCTGCCTCTCTCTGAGCGTTGTAAGTGGAATCCAAGCAGCAGTTTCTGAATGCAGAGGACTCAAGATGTCAGCGTGAGATGTGTGTGCAACCCGGCAATTATGGGATCCAGTGCTCTATTCTGGACTGGCTGCACATATAGGAAGGGGTCCCAGCTCATCACTTTGAAGTTTTCTTCATGTTGAGTTTGAGTGGGGCACGTTGACAGTGTCCTGGGCATGCATGGGGGCCTTGCTCTTCTCCGTGGCTGAGCAGTTCTCCTGAATTGCTGGGGCCATACTGAGCTCTTGAGAGAGCCTTGCTCTGGGTGGGGGTGGGAATGGTTTTTGCCCTTCAAACCGCCAGTAACTGAAGGAAACCCAGCGGTATCGAGGTCTGTAAATATGTAGCGTGTGCCCAGATGCACAGTGCGGGAATCCTGCCCTCTGAAAGAAAGCTGGTGTCAGAAACGCCCTGCTCGGTAACTTCCCGTGTCGTTCCAGACGGTGGCAGACTGCGTGCTCTATTACTACTTGACCAAGAAGAACGAGAACTATAAGCACCTGGTGAGGCGGAATTACCGACGAAGGGGGAAGAATCAGGTAAGAGGTGAAGACGGATGCACGTGACCTTTAACTGTTCTCTCTTCCTGACCACACAGCAGCAATCCTTTATATTCACAGCCCACAAGTGTCAAGTGAAGATGACCCAGGCCAGATAGTTCCTCCTCTCCCCAGGGAATGGATGGCTGGTTGCTGGCTGCAGTGACTCTTCCCATCAGGACACAGCTTGGAATTGAAAAGCTATTTGGGGCCTTTTTGTGGTCAGAGCGGTTCACTGACTGGCTCTCAAGTGGTGTTGTCATCTGGGAAATGAGTACATTTCTTTATTCTCCTCCCCAGGTTATCAGGAGATTTAAAAAAGAGACTGTTTTAAAAGAGAATTAGTGCTTGTGAAAGACCTGAGAGACTGGAGTTCTCTGCATACACACTAGGTACAATCTAGGCAGTAGAACAAGTTTCCCAAGCTTTCTACCAACGCACCTCAGTGCCACAGCTCTAGGGACCACCAGCCTTATGTGAGAGAAGGATGCTCCGTCTCCTTGGGCCATTTAGATCTTTGCCTCCCTCAGATTGTCAACAAAGGTAACCGTTGTGGCAGTGGCTTTTGTGATCTAGATCCTTAAGATGTATTTGCTCTTTAGGAACTCTGCTGAGACCACTGAACTCATTTCACACACAACCGAAAAGAACTGGCAGTGGCGTGTGGTCACTCCGTGCACTCACCTCCAGGACTACAGTTGAGCCAGTGACTTGAAAGGTCACATTGATTCTGCTGCTGAGATATTCCAAGCTGTCTAAGGGAACTGGGTGTCCACATCTTTTAAGCAGCATTGACCGTCTCAGTCCACAGCTTTAACCCGGTGGAAAGTCTACTGGTGAATCCCAAACCTTTAGGAACTGTCCATTTCATAGAAGGGGGGCGGGGAGAATCTTTAGACGATGTGGTAAAAGGCTAATGCCATTCTTTCTTGTCCTATTATACTACCAACATAAGCAGATCATCCTGATTCTTTGCCGTAAGAAGTACTTGTCTGATCGGAAGCGAGATAGGTAGCTTTGCCCCAATTTGATCTCCACGGCATTAAGACATCAGTATAGTTAGCACATGATGAATACCACAGGCTGGCCCAATTTTCTGTTTTTTTCCCCCCAAACTTAGAAATGGAAAAGCTCTATTAGGTGATCCATCTCCCTGCAAATGTGGGACGGTTCCCTGCAGTACATTTTATTGTGTTGACCATGGTCTGTTTTGTTAGATCACAGTAATGAGGACATGAGGCCACGTTCATTTCTTGTTCATATTAGAGGCACATGACTAATTCTGATTTCAGGTAGGAGTTGAGCAAGTGACAGGCAGGGGGAGTGAAAGGTAATTCCCCCCCCCCTTGTAGATGTACACCTGTATAGTGACATACCTGCATATACTGCACTTAGTGTGGGTTGTTTTACATTTCAGGTTACAAACTATGCTTGGTTACAAAAAGTCCCTGGTGGCTTGCTCACAGTTAATGAATGGGCCTATGCGTGATCACTAGAAGTAAGGTTCTGTCATTTTGGAGGATTGTAAATGTCAAGCAATTGGAATTTTGAGAATATTGATTAAAACAAGAGTGTCGGCTCAGAAGTTTTGAAGGGGTATGTGGAATAATCAAGCCATTATTAAATCTATTATTATTATTGCCAAATGCCCAGAAGCATGCTAGGTGCTTCACAGAGAAAGGAAAGGTGGATGGCCGGATCTTCCGTAGGTGTCATTTGGCATAGTTCTGTTGAAATCAGTTCCTGGGTTGGTTGGAGGTTGTGAAGCACAAGGGAACAATGAGATGAAACAGGGTCGGTATGAGAATTCGTGGTCTCAGCGCATAAGGTTTTCAGGAACCCTGTAGATGTCTGCACAACAGGAGAAAGGGGCCATCTACGCAATCTGAGTAACATCTGTCTGCATTCTGCCTTGTTAACTATAATTGATGCAGTTAAAGATTTGAACGTGTCATTCTAGATGGAAAAGATTTAAACATGAGAAACTGGGATTTGGTAGAGTGTGGGGGGAAAAAAGAGAGAGAGAGAAATTTCGTTCTTGTCATAGCAGAGCCTGCAGCTGAATTTGGATAGGAATTGCGTTTCAGCTGGGTCTTTCGTTGCTCTGTTTATGCTTCCGAGAAGGCCATAATGGTGGTTTTATTTGCTTTGAGGAAAGAGCGGAGTTCAGGGTGGGTTGGAGATAATTGAGATGAAATAAGCTGTTCTAGTGTCAAGACTGTTGGGGTCTAGTTATTAGAAAATAAATTTTTAAAAGTCCCATAGCTGCTTTGACCGATTGTCCCCTGGCAAAAGATATTCCTCGTAAAGCTGCTATTTACTGTTGAAAGAGCTCTTGCTGTGATCAGGGACTTCGCAGGCTCCTACTTCCAGTCTATGTAATAAAACCAAGGAGGTTGGTGTTCTAATTCAGAATGTGGGCTCAATGATTGGTATGTTTTCCAAACTAGAATGAGAGAAAGATGAGTAAATCTGATATACTGTCATTCCTACTTCCCCCCTCCCCAACATGCCAACACTCTCTCTAGAATAACGACTTTGAATTCAATTAAAAGAATCACTGCAGTGCTCTCTGGCCTCTCAGCACTTGATCATTTAACAATTTAAAGACAATTCATAAGCTTGAACCCCAGATAGAGTATAAAGTTAATTGCATACCGTCTTTTTGTCTGTGTTTTGTCAGGCGTTCTACAAGCAGATAACAAGATTAGCTAACACACATGAGCTTGTGTAAATGAGTGATTTTAACTTTCCTGATAGCTTTTGGAAGACTATTACATAATATGCAAAATATGTGTCCTGCAAGTTCTTAGCATGTGGAGGGAACAACTTTCTGATTGAGAAAGTTGAGGAAACAACTAGGGTGTCATCCATCTCGGATCTGATGTTGACCAACAGGGACGAATTAGTTGCGAATGGGAAGATGGTCGGGAACTTGGGAGGAAGTGAACATGATGTGATAGAATTCAAGATCCTAAGGAAAGGAGGACACGAGAACAGCAAACCAAGGACACTGGATTTCAAAAAGGCAGATTTCAGTCAACCCAGAGAAATTGTGGGCAGGGTTCCATGGGAATACCGATTTAGGAAGAAAGAGTGAAAGAGGGCTGGCGGTTCCTAAAAGATGTAATACTAGAGGCTCAGCATTAAGCCATTCCGACGCAGAGGAAAGAGAAGAAGAGCCACAGAAGACCAGTGTGGCTGCACAAGGGACTTTTTAGCTATCATTAAACCAAAAGAGATCCATATAGGAAATGGAAAGAGGGGCATGTCCCCAAGGAAGTATAATGGGAATAGTGCAAGCACGTAGGGACAAAGTCAGGAAAGCCAAGGCAAAGAACGAATGGCAGCTGGCAAGAAATGTCAGAGGCAACAAGAAGGGGTTCTACAAATAGGTTAGACAAAAAATAAAGATCCGGGATGATGTGTGTCCTCTGCTCAATGGAGAAGGTGAGCGGGTAACAGAGGATGATGGGAAGGTGGAGCTGCTCAACGCCTACTTTGCTTCAGTCTTCGCACAAAAAATAATGTGACCAGATGACAAGTGAAGTTATGATAGACAAGAAAGGGGGATGAATGCGGATCAAGATAAGTAAAGAACATGTCAGAGCTCTTCTGACTAATCTGAATGAATTCAAATCAGCAGGACTGGTTGCTATTCACGCCAGGGTGCTAAAGAAATCTCAGAACCACTGGCAATAATATTTGCAAACTACGGATGACAGGAGAGGTCCTGAAAGCCTGAAGCAGAGCTATTGCAGTGCCCATCTTTAAAAGGGTGGGGAGGGCAACTGAGAAGCTGGGAACCTATAGACCAGTCCACCTGGGAAGATACCTAGAGCAATGCGTACAACGTTCAATTTGCAAATACCTGGAGAATGAAGGGGTGGTCGCTAGCAGCCAGCATGGATTTACCAGGAACAAATCATGTCAGACCGGTTTGATTTCCTTCTTTGACAAGATCACTAGGTTAGTGGTTGGGGGAATGCAGTGGACATAATGTACCTGGACTTGAACAAGACTTTTGATATAATGCCACATGACGTTCTGATAAGTAGCTGGAGAAATGCAGGCTTGGTGGAACTGCCATTAAGTTGATACATAATTGGTTAAACAACCGCAAAGAGTAACTATGAATGGAATGTCAGATTGGAGGGAGGTCTCAAGTGTGGTTCTACAAGGATCTGTTCTGGGTCCGGTGTTTCATATCTTTTATTAATGACCTGGATGTGGGAATAGAGAGCATACGGATCAAATTTGCAGATGAGACAAAGCTGTGAGGGAAGGTGGCCAACACTTTGGAGGAGAGAGCTAAAACTGAAAGGGATCTTGATAAATTGGAGAACTGAGCGGTAGATGACCAAATGAAATTCAAAGACCAATGTAAGGTGCTACATTTAGAGAAGAAAAACCAAATGCACAAATACAGAATGGCGGATAACTGGGTTGGCAGCAGCGCCGCTACTGAGAAGGATCTAGGAGTTAAGGTGGATCGCAGCCTTAATAGGAGTTAGCAATGTGACGCTGTTGCAAAAACAGCAAATGCAGTTTGGAGTTGCATTAACAGAGGCGTAGCATGAAAGTGACAGGAGGTGACAGTACCGCTTTACTGGGTGCTGGCTGGGCCAGTGTGTCCAATTTTGGTCACCGGTGTATAGAAAGGATGTAGAGAAACTAGAAGGGATCCAGAGGCGAGCGACAAAGATGATCAAAGGGGTGGAATCCAAGCCATATACACAAAGTTTGAAGGAACTTGGTGTATGTTGTTTAAGGTGGGATATGATAGGGGTCTTCAAATACTTGAAAGGCTGCCTTAAGAAGATGGAGAAAAATTATTCTCGCTTGCCAGAGAGGGCAGGACAAGAGGCAATGGGTTCAAATTACAGCACAGCAGATTTAGAATAAATTTCAGGAAAAGCTTCCTAATGTAAGAACAGTAGGACAATGAAACAGACTGCCTAAGGAAGTCACGGATGCTCCATCACTGGAGGGTTGCAAAAGGAGACTGGAGAGCCATCTGCCTTGGATGGTTTAGACACCACAAGTGCTGCATCTTGGAGGGGGTGGGAGGTTAGACCAGATGACTCGTACGGACTTCGAAGACTTCTTCAGGACTTCCAAGACACCATCTCCTTCAATGACTTACTCAGCTTCAAATTCACTTCATGGTATGAGAGGAAACTGTTGCTTCAGTCTTGTGTATGTGGAGACTCTGACTGGCTTAGCTTTAGCAGAATAACTATTCTGCTATTCCAGGCTAATTTCCCTATGTCGCTGCTTCCCTATGTGACTTCATTCCATTATAAGTTACTCTATGCAGCTAGTTATTGTGGAATAAAGTCACTTTTATTCCAGAATCGAGCGCCTAGCCAGAGGAGTGTACCTGAGACACTACCCTGCGGCAGTTACTATGCTGTAGCTGTGCCGGTGAGTTTCCCCATGCAGACAAGCCCTAGTGAAAGCTTCCCTCCAACTGCAGGTAGTGCAGCATAGCCGGGGGCAGTGCCGGGAGGCGGTGGATTATCAGGATGTGGAAGGTCACCGGTTGACTCAGACAGTGGGAGGGAGCCTGTGATGTTTCTCCTCACGCCTTCTCCAGAGTGCATCAATCAGGCTGTCGGGTTCGGGGTCAGTTTCATAGATCAGCTGCTGAATAAGCCAACTGCCCTGGCCAGGATGATTCAGAGGTAAATGAAGTCATCTGGCTAAGGATGAAACCCCCCACGCTGAGTCCCTGGGCAGGCCCACAGGATGTGCCGTCATGACTCTCCCGCTTGGTGTTGCAGTCAGCACTCAGATATTCCACAGTGAAAGAGTTGCTTCCTCGAAAGTGTCAGAGCTAACGAGCGTTCTGTATCCTCTCCGCTGACGGCCAAACAAACTGCCCATCCTTACTGTGCAGGAGACCACAGCTGTATTTTCCTCTGTGGAGTGACATTTAAGCCGGCATGCTGTAGTGATTAAAATAGGGAGCTGGGAGCCAGAAGTCCTGTTCCGAGTGACTCACCATATGACCTTGGCCCTTGGGCAGCTCGAATAGTTCTTGCCAGGCCTGAGAAACATTTTCCCATGCCCACCCTCCCCTGCCCTCTGCCAAAAAAGCAATTGCCTTGTTTTTACAGACTGCTGTCCTACCCCGAAAAGATACCCCTTTCTTGTCCCCCGCGCTCACTGCAGTAATGTGAAGGAACAACACAAGCTCTGACTTTATAAACACGCTGTTCATTTTACGTAAACACTGTCAGACTATTGAGCTATTAAATATCTGCAGCAGAGACATGGTGTGGCGGGCAGACGTTTCTTACGGAGGGTGTATGACTCCATTTATTGGCCGGGTAGATGCAGGGCATGCTGGGAGTTCGTGTTCCTCGCCCGTTTCACTCGCTTGTCCCATCAGTGCACTTTCATGGCTCAAGATTACTTAAGATGCAGAAGAGCAAGGTCCTCATGTAAATCGGTGTCACCACAGACGCCAGCAGGAGCTCTGTCGATTTACACTTGGCAAGCATCTGGCCCTAAGATCAACAAGTTGTTTACAAGAAGAATATATAGTGGAATCTTCAAAAGCACCTAGGTACCTCGCTTCCATTGAACTCTTGGGATTGATTGTCTAAAATCTTTATAAATGTGGCCCATAAGTCTTACATTCACCTTTCCTCAGTTACCCGGCTCCTTTTTTCCCCTAAACCTTTTGTTATAAAGGAGGAAGTTTGCAATAAAATCTCAGAGCCCTGGGTCCGTCCTGTTAGCAGTACTCACACAGTCCCTCATCAGCAAAGAGTGGACAGGGGACATGCTGCCTTTCGTGAGACTTAAGCCTGTGCTTAAAGGGGAGCGAGCGCCCGAGTGCTTTGCTGTATCCAGAGCGCAAGTAATGCCTCACTGCTACTGGAACTCCTCCTTGTGTGAGTGAGGGTTGCAGGACTGTGGTCAGAACCTGCCATGTTAGGGGCTGGGAGGGCCTCACAAGCCAATTTCACATCACCAGCCTGGGCTTGGCTGGCCGATTCCCAGTCTCCTGCGGCGTACAGGAACTCGCTCACTAGGAAGTGAGTGTGCTCGGGATCGAGTCCCAGGCCCAGCTCACTTTCCATAAAGGCAGCTAATCCTCTCGCACTGGAGCATGGTGGTGGATCCCAACGGGGCGGCTGTTTGGGTTTCACAAATCCCTCGTCAGAGCCACAAGCTTCAGAATTTTTAACTAACCATTTGTTGTCCAAGTTACTCCCCAGGGCAAACAATCTGCTGATGCTCGAGGCACAGGGTCAGCTGGGGCCATTTCGTTTTTAAGCCAAACTCCCCACTGGGAATTTAACTTGGAAATGGACAGCACAGGATGACTCAAAGCTTTTAAAAGCCACCACTTCTGATAGGAAACTATATCTATTTCTGGGAAAGCCCCTCCCACGTATTTTCTTCAACTCTGAGTGGGCTCATCCCTACATTGAGGCAAATTGCAAGGGTGTCCCCTCCCCTTCCCACCTCTGAAAACCTCATTTTACTAAAGTCCCATTTTTATGAATAATTATAACTCCTCTCTCTTTTTTTTTCTTCTCCCAAATACAACACTCCAATGAAAAATAATCTCAAAGATCCAGAAATCAGATTATTTTTTTTCTTCACAAAGGTTCGAACAGGCCCCGGAGACTGATCCACTCTGGGGCCCCTCGAGATGGTCCCTGCAGATCAGGATGGAGGTGTGCTCTGGGGCTGTGGGGGAAAAGCCTGTTCTGTTGGTGAGCGAAGGCTCGGCACCCAGAGTTGTAAATCTGGCCTTTTTGGGCAGCACTCTATTGACTTCAAACCAAGAATCATGCAGGGAGGTTTGTGCTGATGTTTCAGTGCTGGCCGGGGACCTGGAGACCAGGATTCAGTTTCCTGCTTTGCCCCGACTCGCTGTGCCTCAGTGTCTGTGAAATGGGGATAATAGCACTTTCCTACCTCACAGGGGTAAAACTTGTAAGGGCCTCAGACACTCTAGTGAAGTGGGGGCCCTGTGGGTTCAATAGGTAGGTGGTGATACCCGAAACAGGGGGAGACACTCGGCTGTTCAGGCAGGCTTTAGAAATGAAACGAACAGTGCATGTTCCGAGGGTTAACATTAAGAATCCAACAGCGCTTTACATCCAGCCCTTACGGGAATCCTGAATGTGATACTTGGCTTTTAGTGCATCTGCTCTGCTTTCCTGCCGCTCTCAAAGTTCTTAGAGCAGGTCCGGCTCTAACTCTTTTGCCACCCCAAGCAAAAAAAAAAAGGGGGGGGGGGGGGGCCCCCGCCGGACCGGACCTGCGGAGGGGGGTCGGGGTGGCCGGAGGAGCGGGGCGGGGGGGGGGGGGGCGGTCGGAATGCCACCCCTTGGAGAGTGCCACCCCAGGCACCTGCTTACTATACTGATGCCTGGAGCCAGCCCTGCCTTGGAGCATGGTCATGGAAATATCATTCACCCCCTTTCCTGCGCATCTCCCCTCCACACACACCCCGTATTATTGTGTGGCAGTTTCCTGTCCATTTCAATAACCCAGCCGACGTTTTCCAAACAAAATAAAAAGAATGCCCTAAACACATTCCCGTTAACCCAGCCACATTGTTTGGCAAGTAAATAAGGATGATATGGCCATATTTGGGAGAAAACTCAACTCAGAATGTGCCACTGTGGAAGGGTTAGTATGTGTCCCCAGAGATGGGGGACAAACAACTCTTTATTGCCTAGCAAGGAGCTGGCAGCGGAGGATGTTGAGGAGTCTGAGGGATCTGGGGGCTGGTCTACACTGGGGGCTTAAGTCAGCGTAGCTACGTCGCTGGAGGCATCACACTCCTATAGACAGCATAGGGAAGGAGAGGAAGGATGAAGCAGTTCTTCATCCTTTGACAGCATTGTTGCAAAGTGCTGTTGAATCAGGTCCTATCTTTTCTTGGACCGACTTCTGTTGGTGGAAGGTAGGAGCTTTCGAGCAACCCAGAGCTCATCTTCAGGCCTGGGGAAGGGGCAGTGTCCGAGCTACAGCTGTGTTGGGACAGGTTTTTAGGCAGAAGGGGCAGGAGGGGAGAGGCGATCGCTTGACATGAATTGGGCAATTGGGGGTTAGATTAAGCACACAGGGCTTGAAGTGGGCAGTTACGGGGAGCAGGCAGTGTGGTGCCTTACAGATTTGTTTTAAGGAGCCATAAAACCAGTGTTCCTGTGAAGTCCAGGGCTTTGGGTGTCTGGCAAAGTTATAAATTGAAGTTCCCAGGCTCGCTGTTTGAAGGTGTGCAGGTTTCCCCTGAGGACAAGTATTGACAGAGCCCTTCTGCTTACCAATCTGACCCAACTTGTAGTTAGGTCAGACGCTCTGTGCTTCCTTCCCCACACTGAAGCAGAGCTCTGTGTAGCTCGAAAGCTTGTACCTTCCACCCACAGAAGCTGGTCCAAGCAAAGATACAACCTCACCCACCTAGTGTGTGTCATATCCTGGGACTAACACAGCCACAGCACTGCCAACATGATGGAGACAATCCAGCCAAGGCAGTCGGGCCCTTTGATGTGGCTTCATTACATATGTGGTGGAAAACCTCTTAAAGTGAAATGAAACAGGCTACAGCTTCCTCCAGAACCTGGGGGTGCTCAACTTCCCTGCTCTGCCCCACACCCTGCTCCCACCCAACCCCTTCCCCCACCTCTTCTCGTCCCTGCTCTGCCCCCACCTGCCCCCTTCTCCCCAATCCCCCCTCCTCCCTGCATCTTCTTTCCCCCACTCCACCCCCACCCCACCTCTTCCTGCCCAGTTCTGCCCCTTTCCCCAAGCATGCCCATCCCTGCTCCTCCCTCTCCCTCCCACCACCTTCTGCGCACGGTGGAACAGCTGACCCACAGTGGATGGGTGACGCGGGGAGGGAGCGAGAGGAGTTGACCGGTGTGGCTGTCAACAGGGAAAACGTGGGGGAAGCTGTCTGCTGATGGGTGCTAAGCACCCACTCGTTTTTTTCTGTGGGTGCCCCAGCCCTGGAGCATCCACGGAGTTGGCATCTCTGAAATGAAAAGCTCTTTCTTTCCCTGTTCACACGGGAGTTCAAGCTCCAGTATTTCTCCTGCAGCAATCAATGTGTTCTCTAAGGGTGCAAACCTGTACCCATGCGAGTAGTCCTCTAAAATCCAACCGGGAGCTTTGGATGTTAGCATTGTGGTGATCTTCCCTGTTGCAGGGGAGATACAGAACACCAGGCTCCAGTCTTTGCTGGGTACCTAAAGGAGAAAGTTGTTTCTGAGGTGTGGTGTTTTTCACAGATCTGGGATTACAAACTGCTCTGGAACACGGGAAGTATTCCAGCATTTCGTGTCGCTATTTGTTTGCTTTCCAAAGCAGGCCTTGATGGAAATCCTAGAGAGGGATTTTGCAAGAACATCGGTGCTTTGTTTGCGCTTGGCATGTCTGCACTTTGGGTGACTACAGGACTTCTGCCCCCAGTGTTGTCAATCTGGCATCTTTCACTAGTGAGCTGTTTACAAAATTCCTAGAGGGGAGTGGTGCAGGCAGCTTGTGAGGCTGCTGGCAGAGATAAATAGCGCATCTGAAGACAGTTAGTGGGTGAGAAGGCAAGCCGCAGAAGAAGAGAAAAATCCATCTCCTGACTAGGTCAGTGAGTGTGAGCTGCCCTCCATCCCCATGTACAAATATGGTAATCCCGATCCTCCTTCCAATCTCTGGGGACTCATCTCGCACAGACAATCGATTCACTTGAAAAAAAATCAGCAGCAACCCAAAACAGAAACCAGCCCTGTTATGGAAAAGCCTGGTAGAACTTCAGAGGGATCAAATTGACAGGATTCTATAGAAATCAACCCTTATAGACAGCTATTCTTGTTTGTTTTGTGGTAACTCCAGGGTCTCTGGTCAGAGACCAGGGCTCCAGTGTGCTAGTGCTGTACAAAGACGTATCAAAAAGACAGACTCGGTCCGGCGGAGCTTGTAATGTAAGTATAAGACAAGAGGTCACGGATGGATACAACAGGTGGATGGGGGCACAAGGTAACAGTGGGACAAAACTGATCAACAGAGAATCATCTCCTTTCTGAAGAGTTTGTTGAGGATTTTTTAACCATCCTCTAGCAAGATTTTCTATTACATTCTCTAGGGCAGTTCAAAGTACCTACAGGAAAGGTGTTATACTCTATTGACTCTTTAGGCTTTTTCCATAGTTTGTGAGGAACAGCTACCATACGAAAAAGCAGTTCCCTACAGTTCCATCACATACTAGCAAAAGATCACGTTCCAAGGTTTATTCTTATTTGCTTGGACTTCTCAGCAGACTCAAGCCAGTCCTTGACTCTGCATATTTTTTATGCACTTGTTTTCCTGATAGAATCCACAACCAGCTCCTTGATTTCGTTCTGCTTCCATCTCTCAGATGGAGGCTCAGGACAGCAGTCAAAGCCGAGCACCCGACAGCTATTCCTCATGCTCTGTGTGTTGTTTCAGTGTTGGCATGCTTTGATTTGAGGTTTTTCCCATGAGCGGAGGGTGCCAAGTATGGTAATGAGATGCGAGGCTCTACAGCCTTTGGGGATTGGGACGTTTCAGACAATTACAGTGAAGACTTTGGGGCATGGGTGGTGGTCATGTGATACATATGTACTCTAAAAACAACAACAGCCCCAGCCATTCACCCTGCGCTCTATATCCATCTGTCTGTGAAGGTCGCCTGTGGGTTGTGATCCGGCCGATGTTGTTTGCAGCAGCTGACCGGCATCAAGCTGGTGTTGTAAGTGTCTCTGCCCGGTCTCTGCTGTAATGTCGACCGCCACAATCCAAGGACGTTTTGGGGGAGGTGTCGTGGGGTGGTGGCAGTATTGGCTAGTGGTTAGAAGTAGGGATTGACAGAGGTTCTGATAGCTGCAGTGGTAGGTTCACCAGCTCCATGTGCGCACAGTTACTCCTGCTCACGTTAACTGCAAGAGAGAGTCCGTGGTTGTCCCGTTAAAGGTACAAGATGCACATGCTCTTTGGCTGTGGAGCGGGCTGCGCCAAGCCACTGATGGGGGAGTGAACGATGCAGATCCAGGTGGGGACAGGCAGGAGGTGCACGGCTGATGTAACGGATTTGGGGAGCGAGATCAGGGAGCGACGGGACGTGATGCACCATTTCACAGGGGTAGCCAGGGCTCTCCTGGCAGTGCTCATCAATGGAGGGAGAGAGGACAGACACCATAACCATCCCCTGACTCCTCCGAGGCAGCACCAGCTGGCAACTCCCGTGCCTTCAGCCATGTTATGGGCCTGACCCTGTGAAGGGACCGGCCTGTGCCAAGTACCCACTGAAGTCAGTAGCAGTTGTCTGGGTTGGAGTCTCTGGCTGCTTCCTGTGTGAGTGCGCTGGGGTGGATGGGATTCTCTGTACCCAAGCAGGGCCGTACATAATGTGGCCCATAGTGTGGGTTCCTTAATAAGGCCAGTGCTGTCCTCCCACACAGACACCCCAGGCTCATGTAGAAAAGAGCCACAGGCCTCCTGGTGCTTCTGTGCCAAGATCCCTTTGCCTTAAGCTTTTCTCTGGACTTTTTTTTAAATTTATATCCGTCTGATCGCAGACGATGGCCCCAGAGCAGGCCTGTCAGCCAACCAAATGCAAACGGGGAACGGAATTGGAGCCATTCTTCCAAAGTCACCCAAAGGAAAACCCAGTCTCCAGCGCCATGAGGTGGGAGAAACCACTCCCCAAATGAGCTGTACAGAGAAGGGGAGGAAAGGGCACTGGGTTGTCAGAGGCTCGTCTGAGTGCTGGGATGCTGGTAGAAGTCGCTGTCGGAAGAGATTTGGTGGGAAGACTATATTGGCTCAGGGAAGGAGGTTTCACTAGTGTCAGAGCATCACCGTTGAGAGCACAGAACAAAGCCAAGGCGGTGATTGGACAAGCCAGGTTATTAATAGTAGGGGACTATCCCAGAAGTGTGCTGCCTGAGGTGTCGTGGGATGAGTTGGAGAGGAGATGAAATGAGCTGATTTGGCTCACAGCTACTCTTCAGGGCATGCCTTGCTCGTTGCATATTGAGAGCTGTTGAGGGGAGGGGCAGTAGCTCATTCATTGTCAAATTAGAGATGTTGGCAGGGGTCGTGCCTGTTCTCCCCGAGAGACGTTCAAACTCCAGGCCCTCAGAACTGTTGAGTGTTACCTGGGACACAGCGAAGTGGGGGATTGAGCGTAATCTTGCTGTCTCACGTCCTGCAGGCTTGGCCTGTGTGACTTCGAGGTCAGGGCAGCAATTGAGGTGGGGTGGCAAGTCTTCCTTGGAGAACCATGGGTGGACTGATCAGAGGAGCCGCTGGAACTCTGGGTGGAGCTGAGTGCTGGTGATGTGTGTGGCGGCGTGTTTTGAGGAATAAAAGGAAGGGAAAGTTTTACAGAGATTTGTGAGTTCTCTTCCCCCAGCCCGTTTTTCCACCCAGCTGAGCCCAGAACGGATGGAAGTTTGGGAGCGGTGCGTTCTGAGCAGTGCTGTGGAGTGATGTGTGCAAACACACTAGTACTGTATATTGAGAGCTAAGGGAGAGGGTGTAAGTAGCACAGTGAACCTGAGAGGGAAGCAGCCTTCAGGGTCTGTGCTTACCTGGCTTGTGGCATTTGTGGGCACACGTGTGTATCTACGTGCATTCACTTCGCCTCTCAACTGATTGTGAAGCACATTCCTCGTTCCAGACCTGTATGTACCTTTATCCATCTCCTGGGAAACTCTGACTTGTGCTGGCAGCTGGGTGTGGGTCAGCGAAGCGAACTCTGGAATTGGGGACTCTTTGGGGCAGGCGCAGCCGCCTTAGGGGGGTCATATTGCTGCAAATTACATTGTTCATGGCTTGAACAAAAGAATCCGCCTCTGCTTTTTGGGGGGAGCGTCTCATGTTAGGTCTGCCCCAGCGGCCTGGGAGCTCGAATAGCCTTGCGATAGGTGTGTGGAGGGTTTTGCAGGACACCTGCCGCTGGGGTGTTGTGATGTACCAGCCGCGCTAGTGGCCACGTGAAAGTTTCCTGGTGAAGCATCTGGCCTCGTGAGCAGATGAGTGAACCCTGCTGCAAGCCTGATCAGCAAAAATCAGCAGGAATTAAAAAAAAAAAACAAAAAAAACCCCAACCCCTGTGTGGCCCATTGCCCAAGGGAGGCTATGTCAGGGGGACTCAGAACAGTGAGGCCTCATAAATCATCTTTAACTCACCCCTGTGCTCATACAACCATGATGTGGGGAAGGGACTAGCGGTTTCCCTCTAGTTCTACTGCTGTTGAGTGATGGAGTAGCGGGGGAAGAGAGGTGTGCACTGGGGAGAACAGCGGGGCTCAGAGTGGGAGCACTGGCGAAGCGGGTGACAGTTCCAGAAGCTGGCGTGGTGGAGAAGGCTTGTGCGCTCCTGGCGAGCGGAGTTTGAGTGGAAGGATAGGGAGGAGCCCCATCCTAGATAAAGCAACAGAGGCACGGGGAGAGCAGACCAGGCAGTGGGAGCTGCAGAGGAGAAGGCTCTCACCCCAACAGTGCTGGCAGAGTGTGACTGAAGGAACAGTCCCTCTGCGGCAGGGGCTGTCTTTTTGTTCAGTGTTTGTACAGCCCCTAGCACACCCCTCGGTGCCTCAGTCCAAACGATAAAGACCGAATCAGTGGCCAGGGTTGGGAGCGGGGCCCTGCGATGTTTCTTTGTTGGGGGCGTTTTATGGCTCTGTTCAGCAGGATGAGGGGGCTGAGTGGGGTTGTTGGAGAACGTGAGTCTCTCCTGGACACGAGGCACCGGAGGCCACGTTTCTGGGGTTACGTGCACACTCCCTTCCAGCCTGCAAGGTTCCTGTGCGTTGCGGAGGAATTGTCTTGATCCTCTTGACACGGTGCCATGGCCTCGGGGCGGAGGGGAGGGGAGGGCAGAGGAGAGGAAGGCAGGAACAGGAACTCTCTGGAGGTTTGAAAGCTTGGAAAATAAATAGCACCGCGCTGGAAGTTAACCCTGGCATCCCCCGAGATTAATCATGCTGGCTGCAGCCAGCCCCGGGCCCCGGTGACGAGCACTGTGGTTTATAGATCATGATTCATCGGCCCGACTTAGCGCGGCCACGTTATTCCAGCCGATTGCAAAATCATAAGAGGAATGTTGTGGTTAGTTTACGGCTTAACTATGCAAATCGTCAGGAAGCCTCCCGAGCCGGAGAATGTAGACGCACCCCACCCGGCTGGCAGGGCTGCGAGGGGGAGCGGGAAGCGCCGGGAGCCGGCCATGGGGCTGTACGGGAGCAGCGGCTCGCACAAGGCAGGGTCCGGGGTGGAGCTGGAAGTAAGTGCTGTGGGGAGCCGTCTGGCTGGTGAGGGGAGGCTGTCGTCAAGTGGGGCCAGCTGCCTGCGAGCCGGGCCTGGCCCCTGCGTGGTGCCCGTGAATCTGGCGGGAGCTTCCCGCTGGCGGGGAAACCTCCCTGGCTGGACCCACCGAAAGGACGTCGCTGAGGTCCACCCTGGCACTCTGCTGCCCAGGGCCCCGAGAGGGACGCTCGCCCCTTGGGGGAGCCGAGGCCCCTCCTTTTTCTCTGGGGGGGGCGGGGGGAAAGCTGAACACACAAAGCCTGCTCCCCACCCCTCCTCCTGCGGCCTCCCGCCAGAGCCCAGCAGCTGCTGGCTCTGGGAGGAAGTAAACAGAGGAGTGGGAGGAGCTGCACCTTTTCCTCCCCCCGGCTGGCTGGGAGCGTGTATGGCAGGGAGGGGTACTGCCAGGAGCCCCTCGCTGCTCAGAGAAGGGGAGTGCTGCATCGGGGGGAGGAAAAGGGAGGGGCTGGCGAACAGGGGAAACACCGCAGGGACCAGAGCGTCTCGGCGGATGAAATCCTCATGACATTAGAGTCCAAGAGAGTTGGCAGGGCCGATTCCCGCCTGGCTGCCTGGGGGCGGGGTGGAACTTGGGTGGGTATTATTGTAAAGATAAGAGCGGCGGGGCGATGCCAGTGGGTGGGTGTGTGCTGTCCCTGTCTGGAAGGAGAGGGGGCTGGAGGGGCACACGGCTTCTAGGAAGGGCTGCCAGCTCCGGGCTTGTCGAGAGCTAAGCAGAGTCCTCTGGGAAATGAGGACAAAGGTGAGCAGCTGTTGATAGTTACGGTGCAGCTCGGGCGGCGGGGCCGTGCGGTGAGGGCTCTGGGGGACATTAGCCTGCACCCCGGGGCTCTGAGAGCCACGCTCCTCTTGTTCACACAGCCGATCTCAGTAAACGGGAGGGGTTGAAGAGAGTTATAAGCGCCAGTGTCGATGCTAGAGAAGGATGGGTCCAGGGATTAGAGGACTAGCCTAGGTCCTGAGAGACCTGCAAGTCCCTGTTCTGCCACAGACTTCCCGTGGGACCTTGGGTGTATCACGTAGCCTCCCTGTGCCTCATGGCTCATCTCTTTAAAATGACCAGAGCCCTGCTGCGCTGCTTGGGTGTGTCATGAAGCTATATACATCAGAGATTGGGAGGGGCTCAGATACTGCTGAAATGAGGGCTGATCTGAACCCTGGGTAGATGGATGCTTGAGCTGTCAGGAGCTAATTCTGCTCCTGCCCCCCCTTGGGATCATCCCATCGGGATCGTCCACCCTACGGTGAGAGAGAATCCACACTAGCCCCCAGCACCGCTTGCTGCTTCACACTGGAGGGCACCAGGCTTAAGCAGAGGGGCTGTGGGCTGGATATCAGGGAAACCTTTCCTGGCGAAGAGACTGTGGAACAGCATCTCTGAAAACTGGACGTCACCCAATGCTAGAAAATATACAGGACTGCTAGGGCTAGTCGTGCCTGGGGCGAGGAGCTGCGACTCGCTGACTCCAGGTGTTTTCCTGCTGCGAGCTCTTCGGCCATCCTTTCCTTTTGTACGGCGAGTGCCGGTAGCATGGATCCCTTGATTTCCCCCTCCAAGTCTTTTGTTTGCTTTGCTCCTGTTTTACTTCACAGTTTTCAATTTGGCGCCTGGCTGAGGGTCTGTCTTTTCTGCATTTGTGCAGTGCCTAGACCCCTGGGATCCGGGTCTGTGACCCAGGTTCCACGGTGCTACTGCCGTATATATTCATACTCCCCAGGAGGCGTCCACGTTCTTGGAGTGCCAGAGCGAGTACTTGGAGCGCTTCCTGTTTGCATCTGAACTGTAGTGCAGTGTGTGGGCTCGACCTCTGCGGGTTACTCGGTGTTCTGGTCCCAGGGTTTCAGCAGGGTGCCTGCTGCTGTGGTGGGAAAGATGTCATTCGTCAGTACGGCCGTGCCCCAAGATTCCTTCACAGGGTGGTCGGTGGGTCTCTCACTGCACTCCGGCTCCTGGCCTTCCCATGCTGCAAATCCACTGCAGCAAAAGGGAATAAATGGCTTCACGAAGAGATCTGCTAAGAATACGTGATTTGAAGAGACATTTAGCCAGGAGGCCACCTAACTGGGGGAAGGATTACAAGCTGAATCAGTAGCATTTTTCCTTGGTGACCTTATGCTAAAGACGTTGACTCTGATGTTGTTTTACAGGTGGGATGGGGCATCATAATTATAACCATTCCTCTGCTGCAGTAAGATGTATTGATTCTCACGGTCATCTGTCCACCTCTGCTGTTCTGATCCACCTTAGGGCGATACTGCCATCTGGGTAGCCCAGTCCATGGCCCAAACACTAGGGGGTGCCATTGTCTATTTTATTTATGGTTTCAGTGGGGTGAAGGACACATTTTCCTGGGAGGTGATGCTAGGTTCCTGCTGTGGCTGACATTACACCAGACTTGCTTAAAGATAAGATGATGATGAGCCTTCTTTTAAGGACACAGATTTGTGATGCTCTGGGGGTTTTACCGTGGACAGGAACTCTGGATATGGCTATTGTCAAGGCCAAGGAGCTGATCTATCCAAGGTCCCCATCTCTGAGCACCTCACCACACCCCCTGTGATGCTGAGAAGTGCTATTGTACCCATTTTTCTGTATGGAGAACTGAGGCCCAGAGCCACTAAGTGAGTTGCCTAAGCTCTCATAGGAAGCCTGTGGCAATGCAGGGATTTCAACCCAGGTCACCCATGTCCTAGGCTAGTGCTGTAACCACTGAACCATCCTTCCTCTTTGTTATTCCTTCCTAGTTTGTGTCAGTTCAGAATGGAAGGATGGTCATCCCCCATCCATCTCAGCTCTGCCTGCTGGCCTTCTTGTGAGCAGGCCAGGGGATGGAATAGGCTTGTAAATTTCATCCCCCTTTGCCTGCACACGGTGGGAGATGTCTATGCTACAGCGGCTACTGCAACACAGTTGTGGGTCCCTAGCTGTGCTGCTATCGCGTCGGAAGGGATTCCGCTCGCTTGGGTCATCGTCTCTCGAAGAGGCGGTCGCTGGGGCGAGGAATGAATGTTTTTTGTCGATTGTAGCTGCGTCTACAGTGGGAGTTAGGGCAACCTACCTGCGTTGCACCGGCTGTGAAACCGTCCAGTGCAGCTAGGTCAGCCCAAGATCTAGGTGTAGAGTGGGCCTGAGCAGAGGGGAACCAGTGATGTGGGGGCTGCAGCAGGGCAGGGACACGTTTGCACGGTAGCTCGCAAGCTGAGAAGCCGGTGCCTTTGCAGGCACAGGAGGCAGTTTGCTGCTGTGGCCGTCCCAGATGTGTTTAGGGTGTGTACCGGTAGGGCAGGGAGGGCTGCTAGCCCGCGTGGTGACCCGTCTCCTGGATGCCTTGGTTAATTGTTGAGCTCGGGTGGAAGATGGGCACTAGTAGTAGCTAGTACACCCGTTTCAAACACGGCAGGAATCCATCGCTCTGGAGACGATATGAGCAGGGCAGAGCAGGCCTTCCCCTGGCTGTGTTGGGGAATTCCTGCCGGCACCACCCCCAGCAGCGAGGCGTGACTGGAGGGCGGGGTGGACGGGCGATTCCTCGGTGAAAGGGGCTGCGGCTGCCAAAGGCTGCCACAACTCTGGGAGGAGAGCGGAGCACTCCGGGGTAGCCCTCCAGGGAAGCACCTTTGTGCATCATCAGTGCAGGGGGAGGAAGGTGGTGAGCAGACGCCAGGGCAACCAGAGCTGCTCCTGACCCAGCCCCGGGAGCACCCCTAGCAACATAACGCCCGCTGTGGCTGGCTGGTGGTTGATCACCCACCGATGAAAGGATGAGGCCCCTCTTTTCATTGGCCTTCCCACCAGAGCTCCCCAAACAAGCACCCCCGCCCCCTCGCCTGGCAGCCGAGCAGCACAGTGGGAGCACGGCCTCGTCTAGTTGATCACATGCTCCTGGGGTCCTGGCCCGGGCTGGGTGGGATAGAGCTGCAGCGGGCCCTCGGGGGGAGCCCTGGGAAGTCGTGGCGGGGGGTGGTAGAATTGGTGGCTGCTCGAACCCCTTCCTGCCCATCTGCCACTCCCTTCAAGCGGGGGTGATGCTGTGAGGGACACCCCACCCCGGCCTTTTACACACTCGCGGGCACATGGGCCCTTCCTGTAATTCAGCCCCATGCGAGGGAGATGCAGGCAGGGCCACTCTCCTTTGCTGGACATCAAGAAAGTGCAGTAAAAGGGTCGCAAACTCGCCTAAGACTTTCCCCTGAAACCCGTTGCGCTGCGTTGCTGAAATGGCTGATAAGGGGGGAGTGCACCCACTCTAGCCCACCCCACCCAGGCGCCTCTTGCTGGGAGACGGCCAGGGTGTCTTGCTAATCTTGTGGCTCTTCGTCCAGGCCGACCCCAAGCTCCAGAGTTCACTGGCGAACCGGGTCAGTGACTCAGAAAGGGTCACAGAGTTCAGGGCAGCGTTAGGGCAACCCAGAGAGGAGGATGGGCTGCGTGCTCCTTCCTCGTCAGCCTGGTCTTCTCCGTGTGCTGTGTTCACAATGATTCTTGCGGGCAACTCTGCTCCCCTCCTTAACCGCCTGCCTGGGGGTAGTGGGGAAATCTGGCCTCTGCCGCAGTGCAAGGAGAGGGACTATGAGCAAGTGTAATAGTTGACCCCGCTTGTGTAGCGGGAAGGGTGCAGGCCAGTGAGGGAGGAGGAGTTAGAAAGAGGTGCAGTCTCAGCTGAGCCTTTTGGTGGCTGTGAACAGACCCATGGAGACAGGGTTCCTGGAGGTTGTGAGATTCCTTTTTGCCGTGAGAATGCTCAGTGCAAACCCAAGAAGCCATCAAAGGAGTGGGAGGAAGGGCAGTCGCTGCCGTGTTCGCATTTCAGTTTTATTTCAGGGCTTTGTGTTTCAACCAAGCTCTTTCGAAAAGCCAAATCAAGTGGTGCGGTGGCCACCTCCCGAGAGCTCCTCCGTGCCTCCGGGTGCGTTGCCTCTATGGCTGCAAGTGATGCTCTTGCAGACGTGTGTGGCCACCCGGCAGTGGTTACTCAGCAAGGTGCTTGAGTTTGCTGCCAGCCACAAACCTGAGGACTGCAAGTAGAGAATGGTTTGCACTCATAAGCATCGGCTCTCACTTCTGCAGCAGCCTCCTTGAACTGAATGCAACAGGTTATTAGCATTCATTCGTTAGTAGTATTAATGAATGACACGAAGTGTAGCCCCACGCAGGCTGCTCTTGCTAACCCTCAATGAGGTCTGAAAGATCCCGCCCCCGGTTTCCTGCCATCTAACGCCCTCCACTGCTGCTTCCTGTCCATGCAGATGCATTGGCAGCAGTTCCTCTCGTGTGATCTTTTGGATGAGTGAGTTGGTGCGTTGGGGATCTGGCTAGACAGGGGCATTTTTCTGGCTTTACCCTGCAGGCACAGAAGCAGTTGCTAGTGGGGCCTCGTTATTTATGCTGGCATCCATGTACGAGTCTAAATCTCCTGTATTGATTTGATGATGCGGTCTTTAAATACCCGAACGGCTTCGCTGAACGTGCCTGATTCTTCTAGCAGCTGTGTGAATTGGGTCGAGAGAACGTCTCTGACCTTTCAGGGGGCTCCTTCACCCCAGAGGAAGGAGCGTCGTTTCCATCCCCAGATCTCGATATTAACCCGTTTAGATCCTGCCCCTCTGCAGAGAGTCGCACATGAGTCACGTTGTGTGTCTACACAGGCCCAGTGGTTGCTCATGCAGAATTCATTGCAGGATTGGGAGTGGTTGATACTTAGAGACGTTTGACTATCGCCAGTCCTGAGAACCAGGCTTCCAGGTAATCTGAGTTTACCTGTCCCAGAAATCTCCTGAGACAGCCTGTTACAGACAACAGAGCTTCCGATGGATCAGAGGAAAGTTTGAAAAGCAATTGAGTATTCTCTGAATTGTGTTTCCAATGCTTTTGAAGGTCTCCTGTCACTATAGCCGACTCTTCTCTGCTTCACGCCTTGTGTCGTCATTTTCACTAGTGCCCAGCGGGTGTGAAAGGCTGCCGTTCTGAGCTGGCTGGGCTTCCCGCTCCCGTTGTGTAGACACAGATGCCAGCACAGGGTGACAGGTAGTGGAGAATCAGGCCAGCTCTTCACGGTTGCCATTTGATTTGTGCCATTTGAACCCAACCCCATGCGAATAGAAAGAGAGGTGCTGAAGTCATGAGCGCATCCTTAAAGTGAAGCATGTGCCTCCAGGACTTTGCCGGATCAGGGCCTGAAAGAACAAGATGCTTTCCTTTCGCTTCCCGTAGCCCATTTCAATAGCTCTGCACATCTCATTTAGCACTCACCCTTCGGGGCATGAGAGTTCAGTTGGTGCAGAACGCCAGTGCATGGGAGCTCGGGGTTCACAGGCAACACTGGGGTGTGCTATCAAATCACACACCTCTGCCATAAAGCACCTTCCTAGCAGCGGCAAATGGGCTGCACAGATCACCCAGGATCGGCCCTTCAGTGGATCCGTTCAGTATGAGATTTCGTCCTTTCAGCCTGTGGAATCCTTTCCCCAGGGAAGCTGTGCTGGCCAAGCCCTGGTGGATTTACTATAGGAAACAGTCCTGTGTTCACTGGGGAACCGCATGGCTTAATAAATCATTTCTCCGTCTCTGTGGAATTCCTTTCATTTGATGCTAGCCAGAAGGAGGTCTGAGGAATTGGGCTTCCCCCTGCTGTCTTCCTGCAGCTGCAGAATGGAACCCAGCATCATTAATAGTAGTTTAGAAAAGGTCCCGTTTGGTAGCGTGAAGCGCCTGGGAGGAGGGCGGTGCCGGTAGAGTTTTGTTGGGCTCCTGCACAGATTCTCTGACAGGAGGAGAAGGTCCTGTGGTTGGGGCAAATGGGAGTAATGGCTCCTAAATGACGTGTCTGTCAAGCCACGCTGATTCTCTTTCAGATGATCTGGGGTCAGGGTCAAGTCTCTGGCGCAGTATTTCTTGCATCATTTGTAGCCTCTGCAGCCCCGTAGCTTCTGTATCCGGGGGGAACCTTTCCATTCACCTTAATGGGGTTGAATCAGGCCCCAAGCACAGACCCAAACTGGGCTCTGACCTCTGCGTTAAGCTTTCTGACCCGCTGGCCTCCAGTAGCCCTGCTTGCCCCTTGACTGCAGATGTCCAGGCTGTGGCCGAGGCAGGGCTTTGTTTGTTGCTTCCCCCTCTTGGCCAGGCCCCTTCAGCATTGTTTAAACGTGCTTGTTTGGTTTAGTCCAGGTGCTAAGATTTATCTGCCTCAACATTTTTTGTTGTTGTTGTCCCTTGTTTTGCAGCAGCAGCAGCAGATGCCCCGTAGCAGCCAAGAGGAGAAGGATGAGAAAGAGAGAGAAAAGGAGAAGGAGGCGGAGAAGGAGGAAGACAAACAGGAAACAGAAAACGACAAAGAAGAATTGACAAAGTAAGCGAGTTTTTCGCCTTTCTCTCTGCTCCTCACCCCTAGGGATCGTCGTTTTACTGGGCTGGGAACGCATCAGCTCAGTGCTCGCTCCTTAAGGAGAACTGCACTGGGAGGAGGGGCGGGGCGGCAATGTTTTGAAGAGCAGCAGCGGAATCGGGGCTCTGATCCCAGTACTGGGTGATCCTTTTGCAGTTTACCTGGGATGTGCCGCGTGCACCCCTCTCTTCTCCTTGCACGGAGCAGGCTAAAGCTGCTGCTAGCAAAGGAGCGAGTCGATTCGTTTATAGATTTCCCTTCTCCCCCCGCATCCCTGGAGAGCCTAGAAGAAATCACGGACGTGCTTTATAAAGCTGATCAGTCCAGGGAGCCACTTTGATACCGGGGTTTGTTTTATTGTTGCAAGATATTGCCAAGCCTCCTAGAGTCCAAGCAGAAATCAGGATGTAGTGGAGCATAGAGCTTCGCTTTTAGCAGTGTGGATGTCGAAGTGAGATCTTCCAGCTCAAGGGATTTGACCAGTTTTATATCTGTGCCTGGCACAGCATGGCTTAGCAGGGAACACCGGATTTGTTGCTGGGAAGGGTTGGCAGGCAGACTGCTAGCTATCTGTAAGGGGCTTAATATTTGGCTTAGGAGAACATCTGGTTTCATTATATCCCGGCTCCCTAGACATTTACCAGCAGGTCCCTTTCAGGAAGATAAATGAGGGGGAAGCGATGATAAATTTGAATGGCCCAGCGTTAAACCTGTCTCTGTCAGGTCTCTGCGCGCTCTTGAAACTGCAACCATCTGGGGGGAAAAAAAAAACCCAACACCAAGTGCCCTCGTTGCAAACTCCTGAAATAGATCCCGTCACCCAGTGACCTCCCCGCTCTTGCAGGGAGAAGAATGACGACACGTCCGGGGAGGATAACGACGAGAAAGAAGCCGTCGCTTCCAAAGGGCGTAAAACCGCCAACAGTCAGGGCAGGCGCAAAGGCCGCATCACCCGTTCCATGGCTAACGAGGCCAACCACGAGGAGGCAGCCGCTCCGCAGCAGAACACAGAGCTGGGTACGTACCTGCTGGGCAAAAAGCCTCTGTAACCCAAGGGGGGGGAGGGGTTTGTATCACTCCAGCCTGCTGGGTGAAGGGAAGGCCCTGGGAACAATGGCTGCTGGGTTCCCTCCTCTGTTTTGTCACCGATTCATTAGGCCCAGGACAAGCCACCGTGCCTCAGTTTCTCTCTCTGAACATGGAGGATGATAATACTGTCCTCCAGCCCTGGCTCTTTAAAATTCCTCCTGTCCTGAGGAGTGGGAGTGATGTTTCACCAGCACCTCAGGATTACCCAGTGGAATTCATCCAGCGGGGCAGGAGGCATCTCAGAGGGCCAGGCCTGTGTCTCACCAGGTGAGGTTTGTGTCGTGTGGGAAGCCCTGAAGGAAGGCAAAGGGAATCGTGCCGTTTTCAGCAAAGCCGTGCAGCTCTTCCTGCAGGTGTCTCTCTCCGGCCGGTGGCTATTGAGCCCGAGGCCGTCCTTGGGAGTCTGGCTGGCGGCGTGTTTCACCACGTGCTCTGAGACGGGCTCAGACTGCCGTGAGAGCTCCACAGCCAGCAGGTTCCCAGTGCCCTGCATCTGCACGGGGGCCTCGCTTGGAGTCGCTTGCTCATTCGCCCTCCCTGCCCTGGTCCCTGCTCCCTCCAGTTCATGGTGCCCTGGTCTCCGACGCAGGAGGGACGCGCGATAGCTCTGATGCAGCTGGTTGCAGTGACTGTGGTGTGGGAAAGCCTGGATTTCCCTTCCTTGCCTTTGTGGGCACCACAGCTGATGGCGCAGTGAGGGGAAGGCTGGGACCACTCTCTGCCTATAGCCTGTGGTTCCATATTTCGTCCCGAGTCAGGGATCCTCAGCACATCGCTTATTCCTGAGACTTCCTGTCCCACGCTGCCTGTGCTTGGGACTTTGCCTGTTGGACGCAGCTCTGATTCCCTGCCCCATTTCAGCCAACCCCTGGGCAGTGATTTCAAAGGAGAGGACCCATCACGACAACCCTGGAACACCCTAACTGTGCCATTATGTTTCCTGAGACTTTAGGGCACCGCAGGCTGGCAAGGTGGTGCCCGTGGTGTCCTCAGAAATAAGAGTGAGAAGTCAAACCTCTGTCACTGAAATGCACGGCCAGATGACGGCCCCTTGCTTTGGAATGACAGAAGACAAGGATCCTGAATGCAGCTGAGACTCACCCAAAGGTGTAGGTTCCACTGCCAGCCACATGGGGGCTTGTAAGTGCTAAGTGCTGTATCCAGGCGATGGTAGATCGCGTGGATCTTTCCCTCCCTCCTGTGACTGACAGAAGGATGGTGGCTGCCCTTGGGAACTCTCCAGGGCTGTCTTCGATAGGCTGACTGCAGTGTTTGCCTGATTCCCTAAATCTTCCCCATCGCAAATAGGAAAGAAACACTGATCCATGCAAGATAATTAAAAACATTTAGGGGTGACCTGCCTGCTTGTCTGTTGGAGAATTTCCTTCCTGAATGCAGTGTCTTTATTAGTATAAATGATGTCTGTAAATATGCCTCTTGATTCACCTGCTAAGTATTGTCTAAACCCTTGAATGTGAGCTCTCCAGGGCAAGGACTGTGTGTGTGTGTCTGGTGCTAGCGCGGGGGACCCCTGGGCACTGTATGGGGTGCTTAGGCACTGTGCCAGAAGCAACAGGGAACAATCTGATCCTTTAGGTGGCCTGTATCCTCCAGAGCTCTCCAGTGGAATCGCAGGCAGGGAGCAAAGACCTCTGACAATAGTAAAGTAACCAAAGGAAACAGGCTGATGGCACTGGCATGCCAAAGCATTCCATTCCACTTTGTGTCCCCCCAGGAGCGATTTAATTTAGGTTGGCCACGATGGTTACTGCGTGTTAAATGCCCATTGAACATTAAAAACCAAACCAAACGCCCCGCACTGCGGGTTAGCGGCAGCACGCGGCAGCTCCCCGTAGACATCTGCTACGGAACTGCTCAACCTCAATAAATATCATTCATCAAACCCAATAGGCCGTTTATCTGACATTATGTAACGTACACTAACAATCTTATTAAAACTCAATTAAATGCCTAGTCAAGTGTGTTTGGGATTCTTAAAGCAAATAAATCTTGAAGCCTTGAATTTGCCCACGGAGGGGGAAAGAAAATTCCCAGGTATTGATTTCTTCTACCAGCTGAGCTAACATGTGCTTGCTGGATCTCTGTGGGGACTATATTTCTAATGGAGGAAATGACCCACAGTGACTTCCCCGAGGTGACACCTGCAATCTGGTGCAGTCAGCTGTGAAGGAAATGCATTTTTCTCACTCCCAGGCCCTGGTACCTAACAGGTTGTGGGCATCAGAGCTGTCCTCTTTTCCCCTCCAGAGTCTTTACAAGCTTCTCCTCTCCGTCCGTGTCCTTTAGCCTAGCCTGTCGGCCTAGTTTCCATTTTAAAAGGACATGGTCAAAACCTCTCTTCTCAGTGTTGAAATCATGCACCGCCTGTTGGCAGCTGAAACGGAAATCTGTTTGCTTACTGGGGGCCTTCTGCCTCACAGACTGGTTTGTTGTTGTAGGGTTGCTCACATGTGCCAAGCTGCCAGCAGGATTGTTTCAAAGAGAATGCATTACTCAGGCCCACAATGTCCAAGTCCTGGAGCATGGGGGTGGAGAATAGAAGTGAATGCTGGGTATAGCTGTGCCAGTTGGAGGGCAAGGTTGTATCCAGACCTCCCGAGTATCGCTGTTGCTCTGAGGCTCTCGTTGGGTGTCAAAGTGAATCGGATGCAGCCCACAGCGCTGCATGCAAAGTCTGGAAATCTCTGATCCCCTGGGTATTGCACCATCTCTGAGGGCCTCTGATTTGCTGACAGCTGGCTCCCCTTACTGACTGTCCACTCCCCAGGGGTTGATCAGTGTCCCTGCAGCCGGTCTGAGTTCCTAGCCCTTGCCACCATCGGTGACGACACCTCTCCGCACGATTGGACTAAAATCAGTAACTACGTTGCACCTTTCCTCTGCAGGACAGGGGCGAGTGGGACCAACATAACATTGGCAAAACGCAGCTTCCCTAATGGGGTCTGGCATTGTTTTCCCAGCCCAAAGCTGCCTTCCACTCGGACCTTCCGTCGGTGTGACTGATACTATGCTGGCTCGGTGACGTTGGGCCTGGCACCTCCCCGTATCTAAGCCTGGCATGGAGATTTCTGAAGCACTTAGATTGCTCACGTGCAAGGCGCTGTCTATGTACAGTGTATTCTGATCGAGGTGGCTGGCATTTGGGCGTCAGTAACTCTCTTGAGGTTTTTTGGCTCAATTGCCGTTTCATACGTTTAAATCCCTCTCGCCGTGATCACTGGGTTCTGTCTGATTATTTTTCAGCTTCTTTGGAGATGAATGAAAGTTCTCGTTGGACGGAAGAAGAAATGGAAACGGCCAAAAAAGGTAACACACAATCCAGTTTTCCCCCGCATCTGCCAGTTCTGTTGGCCTGGAATGGAAGCCAGGCTGTGGTGTTAGATGGTACGCATCTGGCACGGACAGTGTGGATGTGTTACCACATTGAATCCTGGGGGCCTGATTCTGCTCTTCTTTACACTGCTTTCATCCACCATGTAAACCCATTGACTTCAGTGCAGTGACTCCTGATTTGTGCTTGATTTAGGTGAGCAGGAACAAAGACCCATATAGTCTGAGAAAAGTGCTTTTGGGTTTTGTTTGGGTAACAAGCTACAAAGTTGGCAGTCGTTTTGGGGATTGTGTCAGCGCTCGCTCCAGGTGCCCTGCGCGATTGATCTGTGTCCTGGAGGGAGAAGGTGTTGTAGCTTTGCCCAGGCTCTGTGCTGGCGCGAGGGCAAAGCAGGAGATGACTGCACGGCAGAGCTCATGTCAGTGTCGAACTGGGAGAGCAGTTAGTGCGTTGCAGGCCTGGGCTAGATACTGGGGTTCAGCTCCGTGTCACGGCGTTGAAGACTGGAAGGGATCATCTAGTCTGACCATATCCCCGGCCAGCAATCACCACCCACCCACCTCCACACCAAGTCCAATAACCAGAGTATTGTAGCCTCTGGAGACTAAACTGTTGTGCACCACAGGCAAAAAACTGGAGGGACCAAGGTGTCCCGTGCCTGAGATCCCTGCAGTGGTAGGGAATTGTGTTAGTGAGAGATCCCACCGAGCCCAGTAGTAATCCATGACCCTTGCAGAGGAAGATGATCCTCCACCCCTATGGTCCTTGCCAGTATGACTTGGGGGAAAATTCCTTCCTGACCCTGAGTTTGGGGTCAGTTTGTGTGTGTTTGTGACCCTATGCCAGTAAAAGGCAGGTACCCTGATGCCCATGCACGGGGATTCCTACCTTTAAAAAGAGTAGAAGATAAACCCCCAGCCCATAGCTGCACAATTGCAGTAGCCCACTAATGGCCAGTCAGAGTTTCCGATCTCTGCTGCCTCCTTTAGAGGATGCACTGTTGTTCGTAATGCGATTGCCACAGCTATGTCATCACCTGAGAGCTCCCAGGTCCCTGGATTACAGATGGGGTTTCTCCTGCTGAATGCCAAGACAGGCCTTTAGCCAGGGCGCAGCCACTGGCCAGAGGAGCTTTGGTTTGCATCCTGTGGCCAAGAGTGCCCGTCGCCGAGACCGTTGTGTAAATGTGCTGAGGGTAGCAGACTCCCGCTTGCCACTTCCCTCGCGTTTGTCGGGCTCTTGTGCCAAGATTTCTGCTGTTTAATTTTTTCCGAAGTCATGTCCTGTTGATTTGCGGTTGAGTTCCCAGCCAGTGCCGAGTGCATCCTGCTTAGCTTGCTCCCGCTCTCCTGGCCTGCGAGGAGCGTAGCCGTGCTGCTTTCAAGAGAAACGAGCTCCATTTAGGGACAAAGAGCATGGACAGACCTGCTGACAGGTGTTATATCAGCTGGGGAAAAGCACCTGCAGAAGGCAGGCGATCATAGCCTCTGGCTTCTCATGTGCCTGCAGCATCCCGGACTGGGTTTATTTCGAATACGAATACACCAGTATGTGTGGCTTGTTCTCATTTGAGCCATTCTGACCCTCTTATAAACCCCGGGGCCAGTCTTGTGCGTGGCCAAGCATTGCTCTCTAGATGCCTCACTTACTAGACAGACTTCAGTCAGGCTGCCTGGCTGAGCTCCAGCTGCTGGGATAAGCAGCTGCCGGTCAGTGGATTTCTGCTGTAAGGATCCTTTTGAGCAGCCCCCCTCCCCCACTTTCCGATTTGATTATAGAAGAGCCATTTAGGCCCCATGGTGAAGCTGTGCGAAAAGGAGCAGGCTTGGTAGCCACCCACCTAGACCAGCATGGAGGCTGGAACTGTGGGGAGGGGGCATCCAGTCGCCCCAACATCTGCCCAGTTTGTATAGAAAGGCAGCACTCCGGTCTACGCAGGGTTGGATCAGCCCACGGCAGTGTGGGGTTTGGCCTCCCCTGCCCCTGCTTCACCTGGCCATTTGAATGACATTCCTCCCATGAGCGGATCTGTGAAATTGTGAGGTTTCCATCTCGGGTCTCTGCAGAGAAGCTAAATTCCCATCTTGCTGGGCCCCAGCCAGTTTTACAAGGCATTTTGCTGCTGAGTGCACCCAGCGAGTTTGAGTTTGCTCTAACTGGCACTTCCAAAGCTTGGTCCTGGGTGATTATTTTAGCCAATAGCCAGCTGGCATTCTGAACATTCGAGAAGAACCTTGGAAGTCAGTCTCAGTCTGATCCTTCCAGGTGATGGCTGTAGGTGGAAAACCCAGCAGCATGTATGCCAAAGAATGTGGTTTGGGGCAGTAAAGGACTGTAGTTGAATAATCTCTCTGGTCTTCAATCTGGGTGAGCATTTTGGACAGCACTTGCATAGCAATGCTGAACGGAGAGATTTTAAGGAAGAGCAGGAGGTATTATGGATATAGGGTGAGACGACAGTGGAGAATACCATATTATTAAAGTTAAACTAGGGAAATGAGAACCATGTAAGGGTGAAGTTCTTGTTTAATGACACTTTTATTTTGTAATAAACTTTGAGTCTATATTGTGCCAAAACTTACAGCAGTTGATATAATTACGGTGCCGTGTGTTCTGATATCATCAGCTTCTTCCATTGGGACTGTGATTCAAAGGTACAAGCAGGCGGTTTTGATTAGCTGTAGTTGCTCCAGGAATTATCCTACTTGCTTTTGGACTGGGTGGTGGGGAGAGAGCGAATCCGCTCCCATTGGCACTTCAGCCCAGCTTGGGCCTGCGGCTGGGGCAGTTTGGGTGGAGTTTTTGCTGCAGGATGGTTTATTCTTGTCTGTGCTCTCCCGCCCTGGACCTGGGAATGCCTACCTAGCTGCTAGGTTCGGGGGATTTATCGAAGAGCTAGTAACCCATCTAGATGCAGCTCAGGGCTTTTCCCAAAGCTTTAACATGTGGTTTTACTTTGAAGAGGGACTACGTAATGCTGGCACCTTCTTACTCGCCAGCTTTTCCTCCCCGTGCATCACTGAGGCTGAGATCTGCTGACTTCAGTGCCAAAAATAAGCTCTGGCCACTTTTCAGTCCTGTGAACTGGGCTGGCTCTGCTAGCCTGGGACTAAGGGGTGTGTCCCGCTTTGTGCAAACCCATGGAAAGCGGTGGATTGGCACAGGGGAGGGCGTTCTCTGAGGACAGTGGACGGCTGCACAGGGGTTTTTTGGCCTGCAGCGCCTTTAGCTCAGGTGATGACGTACAAGAAGGGAAGCGACCCCCACATGATTCTCTCATAGCCAGGCTGCGTTTTCAGGGCCGGCAGTCAGAACCACCAGCTCTTTCACTAGTCACTTCGCACCCACGTTGACATTCAATGGATTCAAGGGGGGTCCACATGAAGCCGCCTTCTTAGCTGCTTTCAGATGAGCCTACGCGTGTGTGGAAACGCGCTTCATTGTGGGCATGCGTGTGTGGTGCAAAGTGTCCAAATTTCTGCTCGGTTGCCTCTTCCTAGCACTAAACCCTGGTGCTCTTCCGAGGAGCTGTCAGGTGGGACGCGGAGCAAGCGGCAGTGGATCACTGCGACGGCCCTGGGCATGTCCCCTGCTGCAGAGACACCCTCTCACCACCGCACACGGCCCGTTCCAGTGTAAGAACCTGCCAACTGAATTACACCTCAGCACGAGAAGCGGCGTGTCAGCCTGTCTAGTCTTCGGCTCACTCCCCCTTCCATGAGTGCTGTGGGCTAGCCAGGAGGCAGGCGTGGGTACTGGGACATCTCCATCAATGGAGGGTTTTAAGAGCGGGTTGGACAAGCAGCTGTCAGGGATGGTCCAGATAATACTTGGTCCTGCCATGAGTGCAGGGGTCTGGACTAGACGACCTCTCGAGGCCCCTTCCAGTTCTGTGATTCTGCGATGTGAAGGTGCAGGGGTAAGAGGGGTGGAAATGAGCACATCCAGTGTTAGGCAATTCTCCCAGACAGGTCAAACCCTTGTGTTGGCAGGGAAACATCGCCAGGTGTCGGGGGCAAAGTCAGGTACAGGGGCCATATTTGCTCTGGGGGATCCCTTGCCTCTGCATAGCATCAAATTGAGCAACAGTGTAGCCTGGCCCTAGCTAGCCCCAGGGTAGCCTCATGCACTTCTGGGGCCGGGTAGCCTGGGGCAGGAAGTGTCCGACAACTTTCACTGTTGTGGTCCCCTCTCCAGCCTAACGCACGAGGGGGAGGGGGCTAGAATTTGTTAGCCTCCTGTGTTAACATCTACATAGCTGACCCTTAAGAGGCGAGGAATCTTCCCTCCCTCAGCATCTCCTTTGTAATGCTACTGTATCTTTCAGCCATCTAATCCTTGACTAGAGGCGAGGCCCGGGCACCGATGTTCACGTCCATCAATCTGGAAGCAGGTTCGGATGGGAGAGGTTGGTTCAGCCAGTTAGAGTTGGGTCCTGTCTCCACGCTTGCCTGCAGTCCAGATCCTATCCCACCCTGCGGTCACTCAGGCCCTGTTGTGGTTTGTCCTGACATTCCCTTTGCCAGCATTTGTGTAGCAGCCCGAGCAGGGTGGTGGTACACCCCCGGAGCTGGTCTCTGTATCACACTGGTCTCTCTGTCATGGCATGCATCGTGTTTCTTCACTAGGTAGCGGAGACACCCGGGGTCTGCTCAGGTAGCATCAGTGCATGAAATACAAAGGCCTGTCATGGGAGCGGGTTGGTAACAACAGTAATTTCCCGCCTACAGTTGAGTTCTGAAGGGATTTTTCCTCTTACAGGAAGGGAGCAGGAATAGCACCTTGAGCAGGTGACGAAACAGCCAGATTGTGCTCTAGCAGTGACTTCGCGCTGTCCCTCTTCTTTGGGAGGAGCCCTGGTGAGGAGGAGCCACGTTTCCTCCCCAAAAGTTGGTAAAAGTTCCTCTCAGATTATGGACAGAAGAGGGGAAACTGGCTCCTGCTAAAGGCTCCAAGCCTGACGCAGCCTTTCCCTCCGAGGTGCCTCAGGGAACGCACGGTGCGGAGGGGGACAGCGAGGTCAGAGTTCAGCAAGAGGAAGACGTAAATCCAGCTAGCGGTGGAGTGGGCCGCTGTAGAGTTCTGGGACTGAAGTGAATGGAGAAGGCCCATGGAGCTGAATCACCAGAGTCACTCGCTCACCGATGGGCTGTAGCAAGGAGGCTAACTTGGGTCAGGGGAAGATGTGGAAGGTTAATAAAAACCACAGTGATGCGTTATCATGGCTGATGTCCCAAAGAGCCTCTCAATAAGGGGAGACCTGGAGTTAACATCGGACGGTCTCCTGAGAGCTGTTGTCAAGAGGAGAAAAGGGAGACCACACTCAAGGGGAACTCCTTGGCCATTGCAGCCAGGGGAGTCCGCAGCAAATCGTGTCAACCCGCTCAGTTTGCGGCACTGCATTGTGCAGTGAGATTATGCAGCGGCTGCGGAAGTTGCCCCGACTGTGAGCGCCCCTCTCTTCTCAAAGGCCGGGAAATTCTCTTGTGGGGATGAAGAGAAACTCGTTGCAAGTCTCCCTCACAGCAGCTGAACGTTGTACGTAAGCTGGAACCGACAGACTTGGCATGAGCCAGAAGCTCCTAGGAACAATCTGCATCTCTAGGCTGGTTTCTGAGGAAGAGTGGCCCAGATGGTGCAGATCACAGCTAGAGAGAGCCGGCGGTTACTGATAGCATTGCTGGCCCTCCGTAAACCCCTTTGGAGGAACTGCCATGGCATACGTTTGCTGTGTGCTGTGTGGAGAAGTCCCTGCTACTCTCATTGGCTTGGACCTGGGAGTCCTATGTTCTGTTCCAGGCTCTGCCACTGATATGCTCTGGGACCTTAGGACTTGCTCCATGCTTCAGTTTCTCCACCTGCAAAATGGGGCTGCTAAAGTTATATAGAGTCACACTCTTGGTAAAGCACTGTGAGATCTGCAGGTTAGTTTGGCTTGTGGTGGAGCAGTGTGTCCAAACGTGTGTACCTTTCGGACTGCTGTAGGAGGGAGACCACACTCAAGGGGAATTTAAGCTCTGTACACACTGCCTCTGTAATGCTGGCTGCGGTCGGAGAATCCCAGGCTCTTCCCAGTAACACCCCAGCTGCCACGCTCACTGGGCAGGCTGCAGTGCTTATGACCCCGGGGCAGTCTCCGTCGGCTGTAGGAAATGGTTAAAGGAAGAAGGCGAATGGAGAGGAGGTTCCAGGGATCTTGGGGGGGTGTCGCAGAAGGTAGTGTAGCTTTTGGGATGAGATCATATTTTTGAAGTGTAAACTTGGTCTGTTAATCCACTTGAGAGCCTGTCAAGGGACCCCTTTGTGGGCTCGCTCATGCATTATTCGGAGAGGCGAGACCTGGGTGGGGCGAGGGCCGCCGTGCTGGAGAGCGGGGGAAGAAATAATCAAAAAAGGCTGTGGCTGTGGAGCGCTGAATGAAAGCCACGCTCCCCACAACGCCGCTTTCCTCTCGGTCTCTCTCGCTCCAGACACCGAATGCGCTTTAAAGTGCTCTCACGGGTCTGCGCCCTCCTCTTCCTTCCTGCCTTCGTTTCTCAGGTGCTCTAGTCTGGGGAGGAGACTGTCGCCACCCCCACGCCCTCGGCGATCCCGTCTGCATGGGCTCATCGCATAGCTGGCTTGCTCGAGGTGTCTCTCCCTGTCCCTGTCTCCCCTGCCCTTGGGGCGGGCTGAAGTTATCCTGCCGCTTGTTGGTCCTGTGTTATCTCTGTGCTCTGTTTGTTTTCTCTGCCTCCTCTCCTGGGAGCCCTCTGACCTTGCCAGATGGTAGCGACCTTCAGCTGAAAAGCAAGGCAGAGGGGAGCCGGGTGGGGAAGGTCCGATCGGGTTCAGTAGAAATCGAACCTGGCTCACACCTCCTCCAAGAAAAGCCCCTTTGATTCATTTCAGAGCAGAGGAAACTATTAAGCAAAGCTTTGTTTTTCTGGCTCGCTCCCCCTGCTGTTGACATTCGGATGAGAGCGCGAGCGAGACAGAAAGTGAGAGAGAGAAAGGAAGTGGGTGCCAAGTTGGCCGCACCCCTTGTCAGCTTGGGTCAGTGCCACGCTCGTTATTCGTGCTCTGTCTAGAGGTCACATTCAGACAAACCGAGCCTCTGGGTCAGCCAGAGGAAAAGGTTAGAGCTTGTTTGCTGCTCCACCGCACACCCACGGCACCGATCTCCTCCCGGCCCGCAGCTGGCAGCAGGGAAGCTGCAGCGCGCGCCCGACTGCTTGGCCCTTTTTTTTCCTTTGGCAACGTCGGGCATCTCTTGACACTGCACAGACTCTCCTCACCGGGCTGCTGAGCGAGGAGGTGAGACGGGAATCAGGGGGAGCCAAGCTCCTTCAGTCCACCTTAACAAACGCCGCTGGAGACCGTCGGAAAGCTCTGAGGAGTGCCGGGGTCCTCTCGCCAGCCCCAGTGGGGCAGAGAGCACTGAGGACGGAGCATGTGTTCAAGGCAACTTCTTGCGTCAGGGTCAGGCGCCTCCTGCTTTTAAGACCCAGTTTTAAGTTACCGCTCACTAGCTGCTCTTGCTGCCGAGGGCTCCGAAGTGCCGGAGCCCCCAGGATTTAAAGAACCAGCTTTTTTTTAAAAAAAATTCCTCCTTCCTTCCCTTTCGTTGGCTGCTGCGAGGGAGGGAAAACAAAATGAGCGGGGAGGATGTGAGTCAAGAACTCCCGGCGCTTAGTAACAAACTGCTCTGCCGCGCGGGGCTTTGAAGAAGGGCTCTCCCTGTTTGCTCTGATCTGCCTGCCGCATGCTCGGAGCAGAGTCTCTGGCAGGTGAAGCTGGGCTCCGAGAATGTAAGTACAGCCATCGGGCAGTAATGAAATGACGAGAGCATGGGGCGAGAGAGAGAGCGAGTGTGTGTGAGTGTGTGTGCGTGTGTACAAGTGTGCACATGCCTATAATCTCCTCGCCAGTCATCGTGGGACTGATTAAGATCTGGTCGGCGGGTTAGTCATAGTTTCAGTTGTGGCGCTAAATGAGCGTGTGCATTGTGTGAGAGACAGACCTATGTGTGGCAGGCTCTTGTGATAAAGATGGGGGGGCAGTGAAGAGTGTGTGGGGGAGGTGGTGGAGGGGGGTGGAAAGGAACACTGACGTGACATTGCTCAGCAGAGCATTGGTAGTGCCTGGCAAATGGCCTGTTCACCAGCAAGATCCAGGGCAGCTGCTGGCTGCTTCCGCCCTGAGAGTACAGATAATTATAGTTTTGGGAAGCAGGTGTTGCTGTTTTGTTCTCTTGCCTGCGAAGATCAGGGTGTCTGTGCGTACTGGTTTAATCCTGCAGGGGGAAGGTCGGTCTGTGCTTTGGAAACAAGCAGCCTCCTGCCCGTGAGATAGACACAGACACCTGCCCGGCTCTCCTCCTGCCAGCCAGGTGCTTGCCTCTATGCCCGTGCCATTTGCGTGTGTGGAGACCGGGCACACCGCACGCTGTCCCCAGCAGACAAGGGGAAGAGCGCCGAGTTTCTCCAGGAGCTGGGCCTCGTGGTGCCGCTGGAGCGGGTGACTTTAAATTGAACGGGCTTGGACACAGCCTTGTGATTGGGAAGCGGCCCTGCCAAACCACTGGGCGCAGCGCAGCTGACGAATGAAAGGGCGGCTGGGGGCTTGTTCCATGCAGCAAGACAAGGTCACGCTGCACTTGGAAATAGAGCGGGCACAGACGGACCTTGGCATGAGACCTTCCCCAGCACAGTAACAGCCATTGCAATTAGCACATCCTGCTGCCCCGTACCATGCAGTACAGTCATCTCGGAGGACAACACAATCGTACAGAGAGTGGTGCCTGTTGTGGATGCAGGAACTATTGTTACTAATCCAGGCCCTTGCCCGAGATGCAGCTTCCAATTCAAGCCCGGTCTGTTACCCTGGGGATTGTCCTCCAAGTAGCAAAGAGTGAATGGATTGATACATTCGTTCCCACTGGAAGTGATGATAAATTCCAGTGCATGGGGCCAGCCTGCTTTCCCCTGCCGTGTTTAGCCATCCCTCGGGGGGGCAAGGATCTCGCTGGCTAACATCTCTCAAGGTTGGTGGCGAGATGGATTTGAGAGGTCCCAGTTGAAAGCAGCAGCGGCCGCCGAGGTCGTGGCTTTCAGTGGATCAACGTTGGGAGCTGTGGAGCTGAAGCTCAGACCCGATTCTTGTTGCCCCCACGGGTCTGTGACATACGACGCAGTCAGGGCTGCAGGGCCAGGCGAGGGGGCAGGATACGGGTACTCCTGGAACCTTTCACTCTTCGTTTCTGGCTGTGCCTGGGCTCGCCCGGAGCCGGATGGTTGACAATACTGGTTGGCATCTCTTTGGGGCACATCTCACGCCCCTCTCTCCTAGCCTGTGTAGGGCCCTGGTGTACTTCCACTTCATGGGGGTGGTGGGTGGAGATTTGGGGATCACTACACCCCCCCCCCAGTGTTCCCTGTGCCCCAGCCCTCTGGGGATATTTAAAGCTGGGACTGCTGGCTCCACAGTGACACAGCTCGCCTGCCTGCCCAGACCCGGGGTGCCAATTCCTGCTCTCCCATCCCTGCTTTGCTCCCTACGGGGCACTGCTGCTTGGGCTGTGTGCGCTGGTGCTTACGATGCTTTATTTGTCAACCTTGGTCACAGTCCCACCTGAGCCAGCAGCAGCTGTGCAACATGTCTCATCCCCAGGGTCGCGGGCAACCTGATGGCAGGCACCTAGCAGGCCAGCCCCAGCCCAGCCTGGCAGTGCGGGAGGTGCCAGGGTCTCATGGACATCTCAGTGGGTCAGAGGGAGGAGCGGGGACAGGCTGGCTTAATTACATGCAGACAGGGGAAACCTTAAAGGGTCCTCACGCCCCTGATACCAAACCGCCAGCTAGTTGCAGCTTTGAGGCCATTGAGCAAACCAAGTGCTCAACAGGCAGTCCAGCGTGTGGGACAGACACAGCCTTGGAAGAGGGTAGCATCCTGGTTCAGCTGCACTGGCCTGCCTGCAGCCCTGGCAACCAGCACAGTTCCAGGGGGCAAGACGGTGGCCACCAGGGCCTGTGACGGTCTGCTCAGGGCTGCAGGGCGCTCATTAAGTGAAAGGCCCAGGGCACCCGCACCTCAAGCTGGGGTGGATTCTCTCGCTCCCTGCACCTTTATACACTGTGAGCTCAGCTGGCCTCTACCAGCCTCCCTTTGGAATGCAGTGTCCCTGCTTTTACTGTGTTTGGCCTCCTCCCAGTGCCAGACATGGAACTAAATCTTTGGCAGTGCCCCAGGTTTCTAGATCGTTCACTCTCCAGGTTTCTCCCTCCTTGGTTCCACTGGCCTCTGGTTTCTAGTGACAGCGTCAGTATCTCTCTCGCTCTGCAGTGCCTGTGACAGGCGTATTTTTGTGTGTGAATATCCCTCCGTGTTTTATTGACTGGACCATGTCTATTGCATATAACGTATGTGTGAAGCAAAGCCATGTGGTAGCTTTGCACAGAGGAAGGGTGGTCCAGTGGTTAGGAGAATAGCTGAGGAATCAGCAGACCTGGGTTCAGTTTTCCTGCTCCACCAGGAACTCCTTGTGTGATTTTTAGGTAAGTCACTTAGTCGCTCTGTGCCTCAGTTTCCCCCTCTGTCAATTGGGGGTAATAGCACTGCCCCGTCTCACAGGAGTGTTGGGAGGGTGAATACATTAATGATGGGGAGGGGTTTAGATACTATGGTAATGGAGGCTGTGGGAATACCTTGGCAGATGTTAGCTCCTTCTTACCATACCTCTCTTCTCGCATGTACCACCCTCCCCCCTGGTCCTGACAACCATCCTCCATTAGTGCATCCTGGTGCCACTCCATCTGCCTGCAGTTGTCAGCCCCTGGCTTGATGCCTGACCTGAAAAGCGGCTGCGCGTGAGCCCATGAGTAGCCTTGATTTCTCACTCCCCTGTCCCCCTCACCTCCACTGCTCCTCCTTCCAGCAGTGGAGTTGCCTGGGTGAATAACTCACCATGCTTACTTCTCGCCTCCTTGGTTTGGTTCCCTCCTGGCCGTCTCTGGGTGAACATGCAGCCTATCCAAGCCTGTGGGCTCCAGCTTGCGAAAGCTGTCTGCCTAAGAGCCTTTCCCCATCCCCATTAGCCCCCCAGGTAGGGACCAGGCATAACTACAGCCATCAGAGAGGAGGGTACGTGCTTTCACCCTCCGAAGGGGTAAAGCAACGGGCTTCTCATCACTTCCTTGTGGGCCTTAAACCCGCAGCGCTGTCAGAGTCGTTGGTAGAGGCCGCTACAATGCGCTTTGTTCCCCGAGACTGCGGGGTCTAATGCTTTTCACTGGGAAGGAAAACAGGAGTCTCTCGCTTGTCCTCTTGGCCAGGAAAGTCTCGCAGACGGACACTGGTGACCCTGTTGTCCCAGCAGAGTTTGGTTTGTCCGGGGGGTGTCACCCAGCATTTGTGCATTGTGCCACTCTTGTGAGAGTCAGTCCCGTTTTGCCCTCTCTGACTGTACTTTCCCGGTTGCAGGTCTCCTTGAACATGGGCGGAACTGGTCGGCCATTGCCAGGATGGTGGGTTCCAAGACAGTGTCGCAGTGCAAAAACTTCTATTTCAACTACAAGAAAAGACAGAACCTGGACGAGATCCTCCAGCAGCACAAACTGAAAATGGTAAGCAGCCCGCCGCAGCCCACTGCATGCACTGCAGATATTTCCCGGCAAACGGTGATGCTGCTCCTGAAGTTCCCAAGCCCAAAGGGGAGTTTTTCTTCCCTGAGAATTTACTGGGGAAAAATCAGAGCCCAGGGTTCAACTGACAACTTATAATGAGAAAGGAAGCGTTTGTCTTTTGGCCCCTGGGATTTTCTGGCTAGGTTGGGGGTTCCTGTGGGATACAGTGACCGGGTCTCGGACATGCACGTGCTGCTCAGTGAGAGAAAAGGAGAGGGTAGCTGTTGTGTGTTAAGATGCGTAGCCGGGTGGTGATCCCAGTGACAGCTGTGTGAATCCCTTGACGCAATTTACCCCAGTGTCACGGAGCTCGGAAGTGGGCCCAGTAATGCTGTTCATTTCTGGTGCAGTCTTCAACAAGTGCATGTCCCATGGTAGCTCAAGCATGGAGTATAAAGAAATGAATGGCAAACTGATTGCAAACAAACAGCCAAACCCCACGAGGTTGTCAGCCCGTTTATGACATTGGAAGGAAGGAGGTTAATCCCCAGAAAGAACAATCATTGGGATGTCCAGAGACAAGCATGGTCCATTGGCCTAATGACAGGAGCTTGACTCCTGACAGACGTTTTGATTCCTTCCCGGGCCGGGGCAAATCACTTAAACCTTTCTGTGCGTCAGTTTTCCTGTGGTAGAAAGGGGATGATAATACTTTCTTCCCTCAGAAAGTTCAGGGAATGAATTAATTGATGCTTGCCAAGCACTCTGAAGATGCAACGCGCCACTACAGATCTGCTAAGTATTGTAATTAAAATTTCATTTGTAGAGGACCCTGGGATTCCAAGCTTCCTGGATAATAGAATTCACATGGCGTAACCCCCCGAGGAGTGCTTTGGCAATGAAAGGGACAATGTTCAATGCAGGAATCTCTTCAGCAAGCTATTACAGTGCAAGTAAAAAGGCAGGAAAACACTCAGTGACTCAGCCAGGAATTGAATATCCTAGTCACTGTATAGGAACAAGAAGGAGAGTAGAGAGTGGTGATTTTTGATCATTTCTCCAAGCTGAGAGATACTCCTGTGTTTCACTGAATTGCGTTAGGAACAAAGCAAACCAACGGTGCAAAGAAAACAACAAGAACACCTACCTAAAGAATGGAATGAAACACTCACACCCAACCTCTCCAAATAGAGCTTTATGTTCTAAAGATCTAGTATTCGTTCCTTGGGAGGATTGGAAGTAAGATCGCTGAACCCAGTAATAGAATCGGAGTTGAGAATATTAATTTACTCTACTTCCTAATATTTCAGAAATTGCACTGTCTGGGCATTTTTCTGCAGAACCAGTTTTTTCCCCTCATCCTTTTCTCCCCCATTCATATTGTTCACCAGCGCATGCAGTTTAGATCATCATCATCATCTAGTCTTTTAAGCGCTGGGGGCTGTAGAATTTAGATTTTGTATAAGAACAATGAATGCTCAGCTGTTATTTATTGGGCTCCATTGTTTTATAGCAACAGCAGATGCCATACAACTGAATAAGATAAAAAAACAACTGAGTGAATTTCCCCAGACTTTCCTTCCTAACTCCTAAATATATTCATAAGTAAACCAAACCTCCTAATTGTTTCCTGTATAAAATCTGGGCATGCAAAATAGTCAGCTTTGACCTCCCTCTCAGTGGATGCAGTCAGAGGTCAGGCCAATATGTCATCAGGTAACTTTGCAGTGAAGTGTCTAGCTTATTCCATGACCTGGATGTCAGCAGCTATTACTGATCTCACTGAAGATAACTTACAAGGAAACGGATAGGCGCTGCATTCCCAGTTTTGCTAGAATGTTGTTTGTTTAATTTGAGGAGGATAAACCCAGTGAGTAATGCTTGTTAATTTCTCAGATGTAGCTTGTTTATGGTTTGTAGCCCTGTTGCTAGGATGGGTATAACAAGGGTTTTGTTACAAACGCAGAGCTCAGCCCAGCTTTGCTGAGGTCTCTAGAAACCTTCAAGTCAACCAGATCACAGTTTTGGGCAAACCTGAGTTGGTGTATGGTTTAGCCCGTGCCAGTGCGTGGTTTTGAATTACAGCCAGATGAAATTCACTGTTCCAGATGGTTTCATCCCAGTGAAACTCAGTAGCGCCAAGTGATCTTCAGCTTAAGTCTGAGGGTTCATTCAAATGCAGAACCTAAAGCACGGCCCAAGGAACATGAGCACCATGCAACTGGGACCACAGCAATGGTTTGCACAGAACTCTGTGTCCCATTTGCTGTGGCTAGCACAGCAGTAGTCTGCACTCGTGCGCAGTGGGCACGTTGGCCTGTAGCTGGCGATTTTCAGGAACGGCTCTTGGATCAGTGGGCACGCGTGCCAGACTTTGTCGCACCCTGGATTTGCCGGTGCCTTTGGGTTATGAGGCTGCAGCTTGGAGCGTTGCCTCTATAGGGAGGCTCATAGCCCAGGCTGATAGACTTGTGCTAGTGGGACTTGCCTTAGCGCACAAAAAAATAGCTGTGTAGACGTGGCGGCTTGGGCTGTCAAGCCCCTTTTCTCCCCCACCCTGGAGAGCCTGATCCACAGTGCAAGCCCTGGCCAGGGATGGCTCCCAGATGCAGTGTAGACATACCCCAAAGAGGAATCTGTGAGCCTGTTCTGCTCCCCAGGGCACCGCCCTACTGCCCAGGAAAGCCATTCCAGCTGCAGCCAGGCAGCTCCTTCCTCTTTCTCTGGGGCGTGGATGGCCCAGGGGCTTCCCCAGCCTCTCCACTCCTGCGGTGCTTGGAGTTCGAACTTTAAGGGCCATCTTTTTGTTACAGAAAATAACCTCCCCTGGAGAGTTGCTGGGAGACAGGCTCTGTATCCTGGGAGCTCAGGGAAGTGCTGTAAAGCAGAGCTGTACAGACCCAGGCGTCCCTCTTTCACTGAGTGTGACCGGAGGAGAGCCCTCCTGGCAGTGTTGGATTAAGATAAGGTCAGATAAGCAGGGGGGAGGGGACGGCCCAGATTTTACAGTCTCACCCCTGGAAATACTCACTTGGAGCAGTCTGTATTAACAGCCACCCCACTGGGCAGGCCGTAGTCCATCAGAGGGTCGGTGCCTGTGATGAGGGTCGAGTCACGCCACCTTTAAGCCTCATTCTGAGTCTCTTCCTCTGGGCGTTTCGGCTCCGTTCTGTTGCGAGCACCTGAGATCCGTCCTTGGCTTCAGCATCGGTTGGTCCTTACCTTCTGGGCTCCAATCTCTTGTTCCATTAACCAGCATTCAAGGGGAAAATGGGCCATTGTGAGAGAGAATGTCCTTTCAAGTTGCTCTTTCCGTGAGCCATCGGAGCTCAGAATCTCTCTCCCCGTGTGGGGGTCTGCCCCTTTTGCTGGACTTGCCCATGGCCAGGGAAGGATACGGCTCATATTAACCTATCCACTGAAGGGTCCCTACAAGTCGGTGCAAGCTGTCCAGCCATGTGCTTTCCTGGAGCAATGAAGACGGAGCCTTCTCCCTGTTAGATGCTGCCTCAGAATCCGGACAGCTCCTAGACGGGCAGGATGCTGGTTCTGATCCCAGCAGGAGAGAGCTGCCCTATTCAACCTTCTGCTTTCCCTTCGGGAGTGGAGAATGAGCTCTTCCTGCTGGCCTGGAGGCGCTGGGGAGCCCCGTTCACTCGCTCATCCCATGGGCGGAGGGAAAGAGTTAAATCCGGTCGCTCTTTCCTACTGAAACACCAGCTGTCCTCTTCTGTGTGCGTCTGGGTTGTGACTCCCAGCTGTGGAGCAGAGGCCACGATTCCTCTGTGCGGGTGGGGCCCTATGGGGAACGCTCCCCCGGCTAACGTGGATCCTGACCCAAAAGCCATTGAAGTAGGAGCAGGGCCTTCCCTTTGTGCTCAGCAGGCATCGGATCAGGCCATTCTCTCCATGCTAGTCCTGGGTCTGACACTGGATGATGGTATTGGCCAAAGGTTGGTATTCGTCACTAGAGCGCACCGTCCTGTGACCAGGCCCGCTGGCTGGATTTAGTCCACCCCTTCTGAGGTAATGGAACGTCCAACATAAAATGGTCTAAAGTCCTCACAAAATGGGCCCCACCTCTGGGCCCTGTGGTCCTCATACCCTTCTCTCAGGGCTTGCTACTGTCTCTGTTCCCTTCTCAGGGGCCAGGACTCCCATGGTTTTCCCCTCGATCCCCTAACAGAAATCCCAAACCAAAAGTATATGAACTCAAACCAGAGTCTACCATAGGCCTCTCTTCCCTCTCGGCAACAGTGTTCCCCCACTGAGCCCCTCCCTGGTCCTCCAAACCTGCCCTTTGATCAGGGCTCACCACTGGAGCCTGCTCCGCCCCCAGTGGCCGCTTTGACTCTCTCCTGTCCTCGTGCCAGACTTCCCCACTTAGAATCCCCAGGCTTCCTCCTCTCTCATCCCAGAGCCTGACTGCAGAATCTCTCCCTTCTGCACTGATCGTCCTGCTTTTATAATCATCCCTCCCCATCCCCTCCCCAACTGGCCATGGTCTCTAATTAAACCTGGCTCTCTCCCTCTACCCCAGGTGCCAACAGGTAATGCAACTGGCCTCTCGGGAAACCATTAACCCTTTCAGGGCCTGTGTGGGGTACAGACCCCATTGCAGTTGGCCATAGCCTCAGTGCTAGAATGCTCATGACCCTGCCACGCTAATTCAGGAGTGCCAGCGTCATACTCTGAGGGACGGCTGAGACAGCTGCTGATGGGGCATAAATATACCGACTGCTCTGTATGAGAAGCAGGGTTTTTTAAAGCTGTGTTGGCTGCTCGCTCCGTGTCAGGTGGTGATCCCGTGAGGAGGCCACATTTGTCCGGGCTGCTCCTTTCCCTCCTGAGGCAGATGGCCAGAATGATGTCACACTAGCAGGTTGTGTCAGCTGTATCCTGGCCACTCAGGTGGGATGTGGGAGTAGGAAGGCACCAGTAACACCACACTGCTTGGAGAGCCAGTTGAGGAGAATTGCTGATTCTCACCAGACTTGGAAACAACGTACTAGAGCTGGCTGGAAACCCGCCACTGCAGCCACCCCAGACGCCTGGTTGGCTATTTTCCCCACAGAAAGTGGAATGACACACTAGGCACTGCGGAGTGCTCGGAAATAATCTGCCATGGGAGACGTTCAGGGTGTAGTTTGGTGTGGTTTGTTTCCTTTTTGACATAGATGTGCGTTAGCCAAAGACTGCCGCGCTCTCCGGCTTGAGCTGTCCTCTGTGTTCTACGGAAAAAGAACCCTCTAGGACAAATCTAACAAGTCCCTTTTAGTAGGACACACTATACGTTGAGCACCAAGGAACAGGATGAATGTGAAAACCACTGAAATACTGATAACCGGTCTCAAACTGAGCCCAAGGGAGCTACTCGGTTACATACCGAAGAAAGGATGGGACGCCACATAAAAGCATTTAATTCCTGCAGCAAATACGAGTGTCACCTTACCATCCTCTCATTTATTTATTCTTTGTATCTAGCGCCTCTGGGATTTGGAGACCCATTGTGCTGGGTACCGTACAAACACCTCGTTTCTATGGACAACCAAATTTTGCCCTTTATGCTAAATTTGACTGAAGCTTCTCTTCTCCCCACTTTCGCTGCCATGTGAACTGAACTGATGTCGGATGATACACTTGTAGTGGCTGGGATCGCCCATCAGGGATTAGGGACCCATTGTGTTAAGATAGGCCACCCCTACCCCTAAGGAGCTTCCAGTCAAAGTTTGTGATGAGAGCGGATGGGCTGAGTTTGATGGAGTTACAAGGCAATGGAGTTAGAGCAGGGATGAATTTGGCTGGCTATGCCTTGGCTAGAACCAAAACCTTAGAGCAGAACGTTTGCGCACGCAGCTTGAGCCTGTCACTAGGCATGTCCTCCCCCAGCTCTGCTTTCTGGATTCACCCTTCTTGCTTCACTGCACAGTGGGGCTCCCGCAGCCCCAGAGGCCGGCCTGCCAGAGCTTTCATCTCTGCATGGGCCGAATCCCGCTGCTTGTCATTTAGTGCAGACATAAAAGCCCAGTCTGGTGTGGATGCAGGGGCTGGTTCCCAGCTAATTTCCCAGCATAAGATCCCGCTCGTCAGCTCGTCTGAGTCACAGACACATGAGTAAGAGAGGCAGTAAGGTGAAGAAGGCTTTGCCATAGTAACGCAAGTGCTTTGTCATCACATTAGCATTATCTGAAGCCCTAACGACGAGCTGCTTCTTCAGACAATAACATAGAATTATTGAATTGTTCCCTTGGCACAAGTTGAAGCTCTGACAAAGGTCTTCCCGAGGGAGCGGAGATTGACGAAGGAATGGGGTTACCGCAGAAGCTGGAGGGTCGGGTCAGGGACCTCTTTGGTTCCATTTGTAATGCACCTGCTAACACGTAACTACTTCTCAAGTGTTTCCACCATCTCCTGCCTTGTTTGATACAAAATGGTTAAAGAGGCAGAGTTGCCAAGCAAAAGCAGTTTGTGGGGGGGTTTATCCAGTGGTTTTTGAGTAGATAGAGAAAGGGGGAAGGTATCAGACCCCCCCTCCCCCAACCTCGAGATTCAAAGGTAGAGTTCACATTGCTGCTGCAGCCTTCATTTTCCATTCATTTAAATAAACGCTCTAAGCACGTCATTCGTGTGGGGCGAGCGGAGGGAGCAGCAGGTGGAGCAACACGGCATGTTCCTACTGGTTATATTTATTTCCATAATGATACCAAGGAACATTAGCAGAGATGAGACTCTTGATTCTGGCTAAATGGTTGGTTGGAAGTAGCAGTGTGTGTCCATTCTACGTGTTTTCAAGAGGAGGAGAGAGCGTATTGCTTTGTGGTTCGAGGAGGAAGAGAGCGAGGAATCTCAACTCCCAGATTCTGTTTACTGCTCTGCTGCTCACTTGGTTGGGATATCACCTCGGTATAGTCACTAAGGGCACAATTCTTCAAATGTATCTACTAAATTTTGGATGTCCAGCTCAACACACCTGGCACCTGATTTTTCCAGCATGCTGAGCGCTCAGAGAGGCCACTTACCTCGTTTCAAAAGACGTGGGTGCCAAGCATGACTGAAAATCAGCTCCCTTTAAGGTGTCTCGAGTTGGGCATCCGGAAATGGAGACACCCACGATGGTGACTAAAGTTGGTCTGTGTTGCTGTCTTAGTCATCTGTAAATTGGCTTCATAATACTGTGATAGATATTACAGGCCCAGGTTAGTTTTAAAGATGGCCTCAATTTGACTTAATTGGGTGCCTGACTTGATTGTAATCAGGTGTCTTAAGCTCTGAATTGCTAGCGTTTGTGCACATGCAATTGTGCATAAAACGGAGACTGGTTTTATCTTATCGCATGTTTGCGATGCTTTCCTGCTCTGACACTGTGGTGTTGTGCAAAGACCAATGTTTGCTTGTTAGCTGCTTCCAACAGCTTCCTAAGGGTGGTGTGCCACTCAATTAGTATAATTTCTTTGGGAAACTTAGAAGGATGGTACTCAGCACATGTCTGCCAACTGTGGAGAAGGTGCTTCCACCCTGACTCACATTGAGTAGGACATGACTCTGTAAGCCGTCCCAGTGCGTGAGGTACCTCTCCAAGTAAAATGGCAGTAGTGTTGCTCTTTCTGTCAGTTTATGAAGTCTGCCCTTCTGCAGTGCGGTCACTAATAAGGTCCAGGAGTGATAAAGGGGTAAAGAGAATCCAAGAATATGCAGTGTTCTATGTAGCCTGTTACCCCCTTCCATTAGGGAATACAGGGAAAGCACTGGCCCTGGGGCCAAACTCTGCCTTTGGTTCCTGTCGAGGAGATAGTCTTTGACCCTTGACTGCTTCTCCCACAGGAGAAGGAAAGGAATGCGCGGCGGAAGAAGAAGAAAGCCCCTGCCGTTCAAAATGATGAAGCTGCCTTCCCTCCCACAGCAGAGGACGAGGAAATGGAGGTATCGGGGACAAGCGGCAACGAAGAGGAGATGGCCGAGGAGGCGGAAGGTGAGGCATTTGAGGGGCGACAGCTATGGGGAGAGAATTGCCTCAGGTTTGTTTGCTTCATCCCTGGACCCATAGCTGCAGCCGAGCAGCCCTTTTGTGCCAGGGCAGGTGACGGGAGAGGCATTTTCGCCCTGCAAATGTCAGTGCTTCCATGGGTCTCCCTGGTAGGAGAGTCTCCAGGGCGGGTGGAGCCATGCTGGGGAGCAGTGTGGCTCTGGGAGCCTGAGGAAATGCGAGGGTGACGCATTCTCTCCTCACCGGAGACACGGAAGCGCTGACATTTCCGGCTCCTCCAGATTTCACGGTCGCAGGGACTGTCCTCGGTCCCAGCCCCGATCCGATTCCGGGCTGCTGAAGATGTATTTGTGTGAGGCTGTGAAGCTCCATTCCCTGGTCCGCTGATGGCCAGGATGCCCTAAGGCTAAGGTGGGGGCCGTTTGGATAAGGGTTCAATCAGCTGCTCCAGGGCTCTGTCTCCAGGAGTGGGAGAGCGCAGAGAGCGCCAGCCCTCCCCAGCTGCTTAGCGCTAGAGGAATTACCCGCAGACAGGAGGTTGATTTTTCTCAGCCCTTTTATGCTTTGGCCTCTCTCTCTCTGAGGTGGCTGACTGGGAACCCAGTTGGTGCCATTTTGGGGGCTAGAATTTTTGTTAATTTCACTTTGTCACTACTGCTCCTGGCCCCAATTATCACTGCCACCCTAGCAGGACAAAACCCTGTATCCTCCAACCGATTGCTGGAGCCCCCCTGCTCCTTAGCACTGGGTATCTCCGGGCTGGTCAAAGGTGTCATCTTACACATTCTTAGGCTGTGGGTCACCAAAGCATTCGAGCACCAGGCATAACTTAAGAATATGCTTACGTGCTTTGCTGAATTAGGAGGGTCTCACTCACATGCTTTGAGTTAAGCCCAGGCTGATTTGCTGACTCAGATCCCCCACGAATGAAGCAGCAGGAGGGCTGGCAGAGCCAAGCCTGCCCCATTCTCTTAGAGCATCGCTTTTATGACTTTTTTCTGACCTAACCAACAAACATCCCATGGCTTCTGCTTCAGAAAATCCTTCTCTGGGGCAGCAGCACATTCAGTAGCGGCTAAGCCCCAGGGTCAGCACCCTTCTACATTGTTTAATATCTTCTCTCAGGCAGGCAATTTCTACTCCCATTTGAGTGGAAGAAGGGGAGCCAACTGAAAGTGACAGTTTTAGCTCTTTCTGGCGCAGAAACCTCAGCTGCGAGTTTGGGAAAATGTGTGTAATTTACGGCAATGGTCCCATTTGACTTTTGTCGAAGTGATTTAATAACTTAACCAGCAGTGCTGGCGCCGTGCTGAGTCCTGGCCTTGAAAACCAGGCGAATGGGCCTGGAAATTGTAAATCTTTTCAAGTCATTGTTGAAAGTGACTCATGGTCAGGCAGGTTCCAGGTAAATCTGCACTGGGTGTTCTGTGACTCACAGACCTGGTGTTAGATGTGGTCATTGCTCTTTGTGAGAGCTGCTCGGAGGAAAACCATGTGTGTTGTGATTAAAGACTTGCAGACAGATCTCTTGACACACTTAGAAGCATTATATTGTTACGGCTTCAATTCTCGTCGTCTTCATCCTGGGAGGCAGATGGACCTATATTTCTACTGAGTGAACAAAGCTATAAGCCAAGTGGCTGAAATGTCACAGGGGCAGAAATGTCAGAGCAGCGCTGTGCTTGAGCACTTTGCCTTGCTTCCCTGTGACATTTGGGGATGCTGAACACTGACTAGAGGGGAGGGCTTCGGATGAATTTGTTGCGTGATTAATTGTGTGTCCGAACTACCTGGTTCGTGAGTGCAAAGTCACATACGGCTCACCTAATGCTTCAATGAACGGGGCTCTTCTAGCAAAGTCAGGCCAGGTAACTAACTGTAGTGTGCACCTCGCCAATCAGTGCACAACTCGTCTGCCATTCAGCTCCCCATGCTTGCAGCAGGTTTGCCATGTTGGGAACGAACACATGGAAACCTAAAGCCTGGTTGAACCAGAGGTGAAATATCTGCAGACGTCTCTTCGGCCTGGACAGACCCCGTTTCGCTTTGGGAAGGGAAGCGGGCGCGTATCTGAGCGAGGCTTTGGCCAAATACACCATAAATCTCTGTCCGGCCTAAATACTGTAAATTCCTGGCCCATTGTCCTTGGGTGGCTGTTTCAGTGATTTATTATAAGTAAACACCAGGGAAGGCTGAAATTCCTATTGGCCTTGGGGTGTTTTTCTGCCAAGAAAGTGGAATACTTTGGATGGAATACTGTTCCTCTGCATCCAGCCATTTTGGATACAACTTGAAAGCCTTGCAGACGGATACAGATCTGTGTCTGGAAGGAATCCCACCTCGCCTCCCATCCTTACTTTATTGAGGGGGAGAGCACTGCTCTTAAATCCCAAAGCAAGTTCATCTTGACCCTCCACCACTGACGTTCGGAGATATTCTGAGAGCCCTCAACTCCCACTGATGGAGCACACCCTGTCCCTTGGGTCAGGAAGTCCCTGACGGAGTTGCAGGCCATCTTGCCAAGGCACAGTTCACTTCAAATATTCTCCACTTTGGGCCAAAGAAACAAAAGCCGTCTCCACTCTGAAATGTCTTGATGAGGGCTGGTTGGAATTTTGAGAACGATGCAAAGAAGAGCGGAGGGGGCGATTTTAAATGTTGTCATCGGTTCATAGGGTCAACAGACAGCTCCCGCCTGCCTGGTTTTAGATGGGGGGTTCTGGCTCTTGGATTCATGACCCAGTCCCTTGGTTTTTAAGGCTGGGCTCCATTATTTGACTGGCACCCAGCTTACAAGATGCACTCAGCCCTGGCAGAGACCGGAACATACTTCTTTCTGTCCTTGGTGTGTCATGGACAGTGTGGGGATCCCAGCACTTGGCTGTCTGATTCAGAGACCGGCAGATCAACAGGACCATCTCCCTCCTCTGACTAGAAATTCTGGGGGTTGGGGGAGGAGAGAATTCCCCCCCACACACACACGGGTAGGGGAAGGGAGTCCCTGGAACCCATTTTTATGGCGGGGTAGTGGGAACAGGAGAATATTGAGACACTCCTGTATGGGGCAGGCAGGGAGAAGGTCAGACCACAACACCACAGAGGGCGGAGTGCCGAAGAGATGAGGAAAATAGCCAGGAGGCTGAGCTGGTGCCCCCGTCCCATGCAGCTAGGGCGGGAGCATGGCGTGGGAGTTAGACCGGAAGGACGTGCGTTGTGGGGACAGGCTAGGGCTGCTGGTTCTAGACTGAAAGCCAGTGACCCTAACACACAGCATTTGGGAGATGGGGATTTGATGCGTCCGCCTTGTTTTACTCCCAAACAGTCCTGTCCGTCTGGGTGCTGCTGTTCTTCAGCTGGGACAGGGGAGAGCAACGTGACCGGGACACTTATAGGCCAGTTTTTCAGCTCCCATGGCTCTCCGCAGAGGGAAGAGAAGCATGTGAGTTGGGGGAGGGGGAGAGACTCTCCACCGGAGCTGCTGGGCACTGAGCACCTCTGAAAATCTGGCCACAGATGTCTCTGTGAAATGCACTGTAAAATCCCCCTCCGTCTTGGGGCTTGTCAGGCTGTGTATAACACAGCTCTTAACTGCATTGTAATGGGGATTCCCAGTGGCCTGCTGGTAAAGCACTGCCCTGCCATTGGTCTGCTGGATGAGCCCGGGCAAGGCTCTTCCCCTCCTGGGCCTCAGTTTCTCCATCCATAAAAGGGAGCTAATGATGCTGCCCTCCTTTGTGAAGCACTGTGAGATCTACTGATGGAAAGCGCTGGGTAAGATCAAGACAATTGTCCGGTTTTGTTTCTTGACGTTTAAGAAGAGTAATCCAGGAATGAGCCATGCCCGCAGCCATTGCTCTGAAATATGGGGGAATCGGATCACATGGCTCCCTCAGATCCCAACCACCCAAAGCCTAAACTCAACTGATGGAAGCGCCGAAACCATTCCCGCCCCCACCCCTGGCAGTCGGGTCCCTCTGGCCCATTGCTGTAATGTAATGTGCTGGAGAAGGAGAAGGGAAATAACGAACCACATGCCATTGTCTGCTTCAGGTGGGACGTTGGTGCTGGTGATTTCCAAACGTAGGGCTCCATTCTTGCTTCCAGTTGACACTAGTGCATCCTGCTTCCCCAGTGCAGTTCCTCCAGCGTAACTGGGAAGAGAATTTGGCCTTTCGCAGGGAAATGAAAGTGTTTCACAATGCTGGGGAAGTACGTTCCTTCTTGTCTCTGCCCCATCGCCTCATGTATGTGTACTAGTTCTCTAAGGGGTAGGAATGAACACAATAGAAATTGATTCTAGTTTGATTTCTTTTCAGCTGCAGTAAATCACAGCTCGGATACCGAGAGCATTCCCTCACCGAGGCCTGAAGCCAAAGAAAGTGGAGAAAATGGGCCCAAGCCCACGCCTGGGCCTGGGAGAGACTCTGATGCAGAACCTGTCCTCAAGGCAGAGGATGCTGATGATGCTACTGCAGCTAATCCCTCCGCTGCCACCACCCCACAGCCCCAGGAGGCAGCCGCCGAGTCGTCCAGCAGTGAGGAGAAGCCGCCAGAGGAGCTGGTGGTAGATGTGGTAAAAACGGAGGAGCCAGAGGAGAAGCCGAGCGAGGAGCCCTGCAAGAGCGAAATCAAAAAGGAGAGCGAGGACTGCCCAGAGAGAGACCAGGCAAGCGAGAAGACAATGGAGAGCGGTGGCAGCGCAGCGGGAGCAGAGGTGGCGCCCAAAGCTGAGAAGAAGGAGAGTCATAAACCAGGCAAAGCGGCCGGGCTCAACCCCGACAGCGACTCCAGCGCCACCTGCAGCGCGGACGAGATGGACGAGCAGGACGCCGTGGACAAAAACAGGTAAGAAGAGGTGCCTGGGGAGCAGAGCCGGCAAAGCAGGTTTGGCAAAGGGGCCAGATAACCTCCCTGCCCGTGGGAGCCTTGGCGGCTGTGTGGCTGGCACACCTCTGGCAGGGGAGGTTGGGCCTCAGGTCGTGGGGTGTCGGCAGCCCGCGCTGTGGCTGGGGAGAGCGTTCTCCCAAGTACAGTGATGTGCCAGCGTCAGGGGTGCATGACAGATGGGATCTTCCCTTGGAAGGGCCAGTCCTTGCCCAAGGCTAGAGCCAGGAGGCAAGACTAGGTCACGTGGGGTCCTTCTGCGTTCCCATAGCTCTGTCTCCTTCACGCCTGCCCTAAGGAAGCTGCTCCTGCCAGCCTTGCTCAGGCTGAGGTGCACCCACTCCCCGTAGCGCTACCGAAATCAGTGAGAGCATTTGTAGGGGGCGGCTCTGGGGGAGGGTGTGCGAAAGTGATTGGGGGCCTCAGGCACAAAACAGGCAGCTCCAGACTCCTGGGCGCTACTTCCAGCTCTGCCTCTGACACACGGTATGGCCTTGGGCAAATCACCTCACCTCTCCGGGTCTCTCTTTGCCTATCTATAAAATGGGGATGATAAGGCTTGCCTCCCTCACAGGGAGCTTGGCAGGTGCAATTAACTGGTGTTTGGGTCCCTAAGGTGTGTGTGTGACAGAAGTAAAGAGGGAAAAAAAGAAGCATTTTTTTATTAATTAGGGGCTTTATCCTGAACTAGCAGTGAGTGCATTTGCTGACCAAGTAAATTATTCCCTTCTCTAATCCTGAAATCCCCATTCTCATCGGGCCAGCCCTTGTCTAAAGCACTTTAATACCTTGTGTCTTTGAACCTTGTGCTGGCAACAGCTTCTGAAGGGAAAGTGGAATAAAGGGCACCGTTCTGCTCTGCTGTGTCACAGACCAGCGAGAGACGGCTGTGGACAGCAGTGAGCCAGAGGTCACTGGCTGGAATTCGCGCCTATCCTTTATCGATGACAGGCTCTCATGACCTGGGATTTGTGGCTTATCGCATAGACCAGCTCATTTCTGTAAGGGCCAGTGGGCTCCACACTTGTGGGCAGTTTCTCCTTCAATGGCTGTGTACTGTTGGCAGGGAAGGGGCGGCATTGATCTCTCGTTTACAGCGTGGAGAGGGGACCGGGGTCTGAATTGCTCCCTGGGGTGGAGAGTGGCCCTTTAAACATCTAGACGTTAATTATCCATGAGGAAAGCAAGGCAAGCCACTGGCCCACGCATGCTGCAACTCTCCACGCCTCTGCCGTGATGAGTGTGATCGGACTTGTAATGGGATCTCCCGTGTTCCCCCACAGACACTGGGAAATGGAGACATGGCTCCTCCCAGAACTCGGGGCTGCATGTGGAGACAGGGAAGCAGCTGCAGGGTGTTTCAGATTAGCAAGGAGGTGAAGATTCAGGATTTTCAGGATATGGAGGAAGTGGGGTTCTAGCAACTGTACCCTCCCCCTCTGCCCTCTCTCTCAGCCGACTCATTTCTCAATCCTCAGCCTCCTAGAAAGATGCAATTTATAAAAACAAATTCTTCAACTGATTTTCGATCCTTGCTCCTCTCTGCCCTCCATCAGCAGTGGGTCCATTCTCAGGGTGAGTGGGAGCCCTCTGGGTTCCCTCCCCTCCTCTTGTGTGGAATTGCTTTTGGGGACGGAGCCCCTGGCAATGGGAGTCCCCCCTGCACACACGTACACAGAGCCAGGGAGGTGTCCCAACACCCTGTGGGGAGCTGGTTTGCGGGGAAGGGGAAGCCAGTTGGACAGCAAAGCAGGATGCAGGGGACAGGTGGTTCAGGGCTAGGAGGCTGGTACTGAGAGCAAATAGCCCGGCTGGCCCAAAGAATGAGAAAGCAGCCACTTCCGCTCGGCGAGCCTGCCCTCTCCAGCGGGTACTTGAAGGAGACGCAAGCTCTTCAGGCTTTGCATGGAGCACGGCGAGGTTATTAGCGAGCACGGTTCGCACAGTCGAATCAAAGCTGCTGTTTGTGCTTCCTGTGGGAACGGCGGGTTCTGCTGCAAAGCTGCTGTGAGATGGGTGAGTCCTGGCTGTGCTGCCAGGGGCTGCTCTGACAGTGTCCTGAGGCTGGCCTGTCACTCTGGGCTTTCCTGTCTGGATTTGTTATTCCTCCTTTAGGCAGAGGAAGGAGCCCAGCCTCCCCACCCTTTACTAATCCCCGTGAGAAAGGGGGAGGGCGGCGCTCCAGTTGACTGTTAACCCAGCTTCACACCACAACAACAACAGCAGCATTTATCAGCTTCCCGGAGCCAATGGAGGGAACCGCGCTTTATCCCAGGCGCCCCCCAGGGGCAGCACATATCTGCCCTGGCAAACAGATACCAGGTTTCTGGGATGTTCAGCATCAAACAGGCTTCCCCTGGGGCCTTGTGCCACTCCTCTTAGCAGCCACTGTGCTGGAATATGGGTTATTGCAGGGGTTCAAGGCTTGGCTGCCTGGGAAAGTTTGACCAATTACACCAGTGTAATTAAACTGGTCTAGTTGTACCGGTATAACTCCCCATGGAGACACACTCTTACTCTGGGATACAAGTAGTTTCTTAAGTCTTTAGAAAGCAACCACAGCTGAACTGGACGATCCCTCTTCCATCAGACTGGCTGTCAGCATGGGGCATCCTACTGGGTTAACTACTCTGCACTCGGAGGTCTATACCTGCAGGTTTATAATGGGCGTGACTGTCCTGTGGAGATAAACCCTCAGCTCTTATTTTTACTTCGGATTGGTGAAGGACTACGTAAACACATGCCCGGGCAGAGTTTTGTCCTCTGGGATGCAGGAAGCTGTTTTCTCCCTCCTTTGCTCTCTGCTCCAGTTGCAAGAGCATTCAGTGGTTTAAAGTGTTTTGCTTTCGCCTTCAGGTGGGTATAGCGGATCTCTGTGGGATGAGGAGGGAGGAAGGAGGACCAGGCTGGAGGAGTGATGCTTAGGGATAGCTGCGTTGGCTGCCCTCCATCGTTGTGCAGGTTGTGCTACTGACCGGCAAGCCATGGTGAAGATAATGACAGCGTAAACTCTTCAGAGTTAAAAATACAGATACTTGTCTTCATATACATCTCTTTAAAAAGGCCGCTAGCCTGGCAGTGACGAAGTTCAGCTGTCAGTCACACTTGTGAATGAATGTGTGTGATGCCGTGCGGATTTAGCCATTGCAAGTTTACAGGTAGCAGAGAAACCAGGAGACTGAGTTGAAAGTTACAGGAAAGCACTTACCACCTGTGCTTGGTAGTTATGTGCCCAGGAGACATGGTGCAACCACTGCTACATTGCTACCCAACTACCCTGGTCCCTGGCAGCTCTGCAGTGAAAATGAGGCCAATTCTGCAACTGTTCAGAGGCTCTGACTTTTTGCACCCAGCCATTAGGCTAAGTATTTAATGGAGGAATTTGGATTTACTGCAATGTGTGGATTAGTATTTGGTGGGGGATGGGGGCGGGGTTTCTGCAGTAGAACGAGAAATGGCACCGTGGTAGAACTCTTCATATGGATCCACATGTCACACTTCTACAGTTTAATCCCAATCTTCCACCTTGTCTTTTCCTGGGGTATGTGAGGACCCAGTCAGTGTTCATTCCCCTTCCGTGGTGTTGTCAGGCAAGAGATCCACAGGGACCCTGCCTATCCCTCCCACCCTGATTTTTTCATCGCTCAGCTCTTTGGGGCTCGGTTGCCAACGTCTAGAATATGGTTCAGGAGACCCAAAATTAAGAGAGACAGGTTTGTGTGTGTGTGTAAGTTAGTATCCTGGAGATGTCATTCTCCACTTCACACGCGTGCAGATGTGTAAATTTCCAGAGCCCGGTTTACGAGCAGGTGTAGGGAAGGGACCGACTGGGTCAAACTCTGGCCAGGATTTTCAAGTGACTGGCGATTTTGGGGACCTCAATATTTGGCTGCCCAACCTGAAACACCGGAAGGGGCCTGATTTTCAGGCTGGGCCACGCACCAATGTGTTTACCCAGTGAAGTGGCGTCGGTTGCGTTCCCAGGACGTAGAGCTGTGCACACGTGTTCATTTCAGTCAATTGGCTGTTTCTGTCATTTACAGATGTTGTAACAATATGGATTATATCAATCTCTGGGTCCCCCAGTGCTTTGCAAACTTGAATTAACCCAGCCTCCCAGCCCCTTGGGGAGCAGGTGGCGTTTGCCTCATTTGACTGACTGGGAAGGCAAGGCTCAGAGGGCTCCATTAAGATTTTTAAAACCCAAGAACCTAAATTTGGGCTTCCAAAGCCACTTCAGGCACACGAGGCTCCGGGGCAAGATCCTCAGCTGATGTAAAGTGAGGCCGGTTGAGTAACCGCGCTGCTTCCCACCAGCGGAGGAGCTGTCTGTTGATGGGATCCTCTGGGTGCTCGGCACGGTAGAAAATCAGGCCTCTGAGCTCGCTGTCCAGGGAGGCCATGTGTGGAGTAAAATTCTGCTGAACATGAGCAAAGCTGTCAGAATCCAGCCCTGTATTTTAGCATCACTAGTCCCGCCTGGGAAGGGGCTGTGACTGAAATCGGGGTTGTGCCTTCATGAGCAGAGCTGAACCCGGTCCTCGTTCCCAGACCGCGCCGGTTGCTCGGCCTGCTCGTTAGCGAGGGGCCTGTGCTCGCCCCGCAGGTTTTGATGAGTTACCTGCTGGTCAGGGTGTGTGTCGAAAGGGGACCGGCAGCCCTCATCGGAGGCGTGGCAGGTTCTTCCCAGCCAGTGGCAGCTGGGTGGAGACGGCCCCGGCATCAGCGCGTCTGGCAGCTGTGTGTGCTAGGGAAGAACTGGGATTTGGTTTTGTGGGAAAAGAGTTCTTAAAAAAAGAAAAGAATCCGGGGCCAAAGTCTCCAAAGGCGACGGGGTATTTGGATGCCCAGCCAGAGCTGCCTGAGAGGGGCCGGAAGGGAAAGGATGGGGAGTGCGTGGCCCAGCCTGAAAATCAGGCCCCTTCCGGTGTTTCAGGTTGGGCAGCCAAAAACTGAGGTCCCCAAAATCACCAGTGGCTTGAAAATCCCGGCCAGAGTTTGACCCAGTCGGTCCCTTCCCTACACCTGTCAATGGCTTTGCATGGCTGTTGTGGGGCATAGGCCCCCGGGGTATGTATCCTTTTACATTTCCACAGCACTCCAGCTTCTAGCTTTCCATACACCGCAGCTGGCAGAGGCTGCGCGTTTATTCCCACGATGCTGCTTCTCCTTTTCTCCCCAGAGAGCTCCTGGCCCAGGCTTCCGGGGGGAATCCAAGGCTGGGCGTTTTGCAGGTCCTGCCTTGTCACTAGAATCTGCTGCAGGAGGATTGGTGGGGCGTGAACAGAGCGAGGGCGAGGGGCGGGGAAAGGAGGATGGGCGTACAGCACCAAGATAGATTTATTCCCCTCACACGGCCTCGCCGGACTTGTTTATCATCCAAGGTTGAACACAGAATGACCTTGAAATTTACAGACTGAAAAGAGCAGTCAGCTCGCAGCTCCCATAAACAGAGCAGGCCGCAAACCTTAAAACTCTGGCCTGCTTCACCAGGTGGTAGTTGGGAGAGAGAAGAGGAGGGTCAGAGCGGGGCCTGGCCCAGCCGTCTGAGAGTTAGGCTGGGAGCCAGGATCTCGACTCCCTCGGGCAAGTCCCTTCCCCTCTCTGGGGTGAGGCTGCCCCACTCCCCAGGGGTGCTAGGAGGGTTCAGCTTTGAAGCTAAAAGCACAGAGTGAGCTAAGCAACGCTGGAGAGCGTTGCCCTGCGTGACGGGGTGACCCCCATGGCCTGTGCTGTGAGGACCCCTTCTGCTCCCGCTGAGGCCAATGGCAGGGGTGTTGTGGAGTCCGCATTGCATTGCGCCGTCGCACTTTCGCATATGGGGGTGGGAGGTGGTTCTGCGCCCCGCCCAGCCTGCTGGCCTGGCGAATACAGACCCCAGGGTACAAACCAGTGGCCAGGCCGTTCACTAACAGTGCACTACACTGAAGACAGCCTGATTTCAACCTCCCCACCCTCCACGAGCTCTGCCTTCCTCCCCGCTCCTGTTCCCTTCCTCCCACTCCTCTGGATAATTGCATCCCCCTGAGATTTCTCAGGGTGGCCAGCCCAGTGGAGCAGCAGAGTGGGGGAGAAGGGAAGCAGAGCGGGGCCTTTAGGAGAGGAGGCCAGGCCAGGCCAGGCCAGACATGACTCAGACCCAGCCCTCTCTCCACACACCACAGACCTTGCCAGGACCACCCAGCAGCCTTACGGAAGCTCAGGTGCACCAAGCTGGCAATGAGCCAGGATGTGAAGGCTCTGGAGATGTCGGCAGGGGGCTCCCAGCCCAGGGAGGAGGGGGAAGCCCACTCAGACACACACCTGGGATCAGTCTTTCCTGGCAGCTCTAGCCAAATCTTCTGCTGAGTGGCCTGGTTTGGGAGCCATGCCCTGGTGGGGAGGGGGGTGCGTGTTTTATTGTGTCTCACTCTCAGGCAGGGAGCGTCCAGCCCAGCACATCGGGCAAGGATTGTTCTCTTCTTTTGGCTCCTACCAGTGAGTTCTAATGCAGCTGAGAGAGTTGGCTTGGTAGCCAGCCAGTCGCAGAGTGGCCTTCCCAGCCAGAAAATGCCCTCAGAATGCACCGGCTTGTCTTGTGGACGTGATGAGATTCTGACTGGGCCGGATCACTCGGTTCCGCAGATAACTCAGTTGTATTGAATCCGGATGCAAACGCTGGCTTTCTCGCCGGAAGATCTCTGGCCCTGGTCATTTCACGTGATCCTCGACGAGATCAGAACCAAGCACCTGACTTGGTAACTACCTGGCATCCTGTGTTGGCTCTGATTTGTCCCTGGGCTCATGCCAGGCTAATGCAGTGGCTTCGTTAGCATTACTCCTGATTGACTCTTGGGTACGTGAAAGAGCCCAAGGCCCATTGAGCCAAGTCCTGCTCTTCGTACTTATGCCAGAGGTCCCACTGGAGTCTGAGCAAGGCAGGCAGGAATCATCCCGCTTTCCCTCTTCTGTAGCTGTTTAATCCCAGCTCCCTCGGCCTGCCTTTCCCGCTGCAGCTGCACACCATGGCTGTCGCAAGCTGCACTGTGCTGGGCCCTGTGATAACATGCTGCGTTATCTCCTAAGGTCGGTTCTGTTTACTGGAGAGGGGAGGCGAGCTGTATCCTGGCCAGGGCTCTCTGTGCAGGATTAGTTAGCAGTACCGGTGGGTGTGTACTGTGGATGGTCCGGTACTTGTGCTACTTATCGCTGATTATAGATCAAGGTCTAGCGAGTAAGAGCTCCAGGTACTAGCGCAGTTGATCCTGCTCCTCTCTGACGCAGCAAGGCCAGTAACTGCTCCTTGAAGCATCCTCTGTTCAGCAAGCAGCCTCTTGCAGGTGGCCAATACTGAGATACTTTGGGGGGTATGGGAGGCGCTAGCCGGGAATATACAAAGTCTATTGTCGAAGTGACGGCTGACACCCTGGGGACCTCCTGAGCTAAAAGCATGAGCTGCTACTGACGCTCCCCAGCTCACCTCCTCTGTGGCTCAGGCTCTGAGCGGGGACCTGGAACATGCGCTCCCCAGTGGGTGATGCACACATGGATCAAGGCGTGTTGGTGTGACAGGCGGCTTCCCTGTGTGCTGGTGAGGACGATGCTCTCTAGGGTCGCAATTAAGAGATTCCTCGCCTCCTCCCAGCACAGGCTGTGTGAGCCCCAGTGCAGCCTCGCGTGTGGCAGTGGGAAGGACCTGGCTCCTAATGACGTGTGTGTCTGTGTGCAGGCTGCTGTCTCCGAGGCCCAGTCTCCTCAACACGGCCACCGACGCCCGGCTGAACTCTTCACCTCAGAAACCGTTGGACCTGAAGCAGCTGAAGCAGAGAGCAGCTGCCATCCCTGCCATTGTAAGTACGGGACAGAAGACCCTCGTCAGCTGATCCCAGGAAAGCAGCTCATTCCCCTCCAAGTTCTGCATCCCGTGGGATTTTAAAAACCCACAGAGCTAGGGCACCAAGCAAAAGTTTGTCCTGTGCACACGTGGGCCTGGGTTCTCGCCTCTGTGTGCGTGTATGTGTTCCCCTGTGAGCGACCGTTGAGGGGGACAGTGCGGGTTTCCGATCTGTTTGCACCAGGGATGGGTGTGAGTGAACGAGATTGGCAGTGGGCATCTGTGCTTGTTTGTGTGTGTCAGGTGTGTGTCCCCACGGATGGGTGATCGCACTGGGGTGTGGGGCACGATTCTCTGTGTGGGCTGTGTGAAGGACACTTGGGAGCCATGTGGCAGGTTCTCTCTAGACCACTCCTTCCTGGTTTCTGAGAAAGTTCCCCCAGAGATGTTCGATTATATCATGAGTTTCTTTATAAGAAACCTTGTCATTGCTGCACAGCCATTTCCTTCCTTAGTTGGGGGGTGGGAGGGGGAGAAACCCCAGCCATACACACCTTTCACGGCCCACTGCTTTTCTGTATCTCACTATGCTAAGAACCAGCTGGTGATGTCAGTTACACCATCAAGTCCAGAGCAACTCTGCTGAGGAGCTACTCTGGAATTCCACCGGGGTCGCTGAAATCAGCAATTTCACCTAACACTAGGAGAGAGAGAGGTGCCGTTTTCGCTGGCCCCACCAAAATCTTCTCTGTGCTTCCCCTGGTTAGCTGTTCAGTGCCTGCCCTCCTCCCCCGCCTGCAAGAAGGTGCATTCTCTACGCTGGTCATTGTTGCTGATGCCCTCACAATGAAGTAAAAACAAAAAGCAACCTAGTTATTCTTCACCAGACTCAAAACAATGACCAAGGAGAGTGGGACATGACCAAAATCCCATTGTACTTTGATTACAAACGAAAAGCTCACGTCGTTCACTGACCTGAGGTCAGTGCATAGTATTGAAAGCACTTCTAAGCTGCCAGTCCTGGGCTAGAGATTACATTCCTTAGACAAGCCAAATCAGAGGTTCCCCTGTAACGTTTCCCAAACAGGACGATAGCCTTGTGGCAAAAGATAAACATGCTGCCTCACTCGCTCTTGTTTACCTCCTGTGCTGGGAAGGGCAGTGGCTTGTTAGAAATCCTGGGAGCCCAGCCTGGGGAACCGAGCTGAGTGTCTGCAGAGGTGGGGGAAGAGCTTCTCCGAAAGGAGCCGAGGTCTCGTTTTTGGAGTAAAACCTCCTCGCGGACTCAGTGGGGGAAGTTCACCACAGCTGACACAATATGTCCCGCTTCTCCCGTCCCATTCTCTCTGCTCCCGCTGCAGATTTCCGAGGGATTCCCAGACGGGACGTTACAGAGTGGAAGCACAAAGCCTCAGGTGCCTCACCACGCCTTGGCCCTCTACCAGCAGCAGATCACTAAGGCCCATGAATCTGCCCGGGACGACATGGCCCAGAGCAAGCAGCCGCCGCAGCAGCCTGAGCAGGAGCAGCAGCCGAGCAGTAGCCCCCACGGAAAGAGCAGGAGCCCAGCTGTGGGTGACAAAGAAGGTAAGATGCCCCCCGGTGTGATTTCACAGAGCTGGGCTAGTGGCCCTATCGCAGTGGGACACCAGCTTTAAAGGCTCAGAGCGTGGTGGAGCAGGGTCATGTCGGCACGGCTCATCGGCCGAGTTCACTAGGAAGTGCATCGCGTCTGCAGCAAATCCCGCCGGGAGGCCGAATGCTGCGGACGGGACAGTTGCCTTTGCTAGTGTTTCGGAGAGGAGAGGACCTGGGGGTGCGCCAGGGTGCTGGGTTCAGTCGCTCTTCTCTGCCTTGCTTGCTCCTTACCAAGAACGTGTTTAATGCTTGGCAGGGACCGGTCTTTCGTTTCCAATCAATACTCCTGCTCTGACTCGCAGCCCAAAGCTTCCTGTAAAGACTCTCACTGCCATCCCCTCGGGATTGCGCTAACGAAGGACTCCGAGCTTCCCACCAGAGCGCATCTTGAGCGTGGGGGCCCTGGGGGCCACGGGGAGGGAGAACTGGGCTCTCTGGCCGATGCCGTTGTCATTTCAAAGTTGGTTCCCGGCGGAAGTCTGCGTGTTGGCCAGGCATGCGCTCGTCAAACCTGCGCACCTTGAGGAGAGGGGTTGGGCATGGTCAGTTTTGAGGCTGGTCAGAACCTGTGAGGTGTCGAGTGCCATTCAAATGGAGGCAGCTCGGCACCCGGCAGGGCAGGGTCCGTAGGTTGACGATACGTGGAAGGGTAACAGACGCTGTGGCCGTCAGCTAACCAAACGCCCCCACCCTGGGGAACAGAGCTCATGTTCTGAGTCCAAAGCCCGAAGTGCCTGTCACGTGAGCTCACACTGCTAGGGTGCCTGTGCTTGTACCTTCTTCCCAGACCCCCGGCCACTAGAGGAAGAGACCATTCATCACATCCCCATTTCAGCAGCCGGGATGCCATCCACCCGGTGCTGCCGAGCCAGTTCATCCCCAGGGCCTCTCCGGGCAGCGAGTGTGGTTGCTTAATCCTGCCCCGAGCGGGCAGCAGCAGTCCCCATATCAGGCAGGAAAGAAGCCCCTTGACAGGTGATAATTGAGGTGGCGGGAGGGAGGGGTTGCTCTTCATGGTGATTTTTTTGGGCCGACCATGCGTCGGATGAGCAGACGTGCCATTGCCGTGCGTGACTGCCGCTTTGTGGCAGAGTGACGTGAACCTCGCGACTTTCGGTGTCTTTGTCCCAGGTAGCAAATCTAAGCATCAGGGATGTAAGCACCATATTGGATCTGCAGCTAGTAAGCAGAATTTTGTTTGGAGCTGTGGAATTTCACTCTCTCGTGCAAGAGAACGGAGGAAAAAATACACCAATTAGCTTGAATGTACTGGAATTTGATCTCCGGTGTTGCTGAAAAGTTGGGTCACGGGAGCAGCTACACTAGTTCAACTTCTGTCAGCCAAGGTTTCCCAAAGCCAGTGTGTGGTGTGCTGGCCCAAGAGTTAAACAAAGAGTAGGGTTGCAAAATGAGTTACTTCCTAGAAGAGCTGATCGCTGGTGCTGAGCCAGCTGGCTTTCTGCACGACAATAAACGACAGCATGCATAGCCGCCCAGACTCGGCAGGACAATAAAACAACCTGAAGGTAAGGAAGATAGCGGTTCACCTTGAACGACGTCGCTACGCCGGTAAGTCACATGATTGATACCAGTCTCATGCAGGCGCTCCAACTAGTGCTGTCCTGCCTTCTCCACTCTCCCGTTCGTGTGTTCCTTACCCAGACTCAATTACACTCGGGTACTTCCTATGCAGTGCAAGGGATCAGGGCTATGCTTTTGCTGTTACATGTCGCTAGACAGGGCAGCCCGTCTCCCACAGCTCAGCTTCCTGTCGAGTCTCAGGGCAGAACCAGCACTTACAACAACTCCTCCTCACCTGGAACCCCGATGGGCTATTCATTGCTGGGCTCCCGCCGCTCTGGGGTGCTTGGTTCATCTGCCTGCCTGCTTTTGCACCAGCTGATGTTCAGCTCTGATTTCAGGACCCTAGAGCAGTGGAGAAAGAGGGAGGCTGGAAGTGTGTAAACCAGGACATGAAAGATCAGATTTCAGAATAACCTTTAAACTCTGCAAGCCGATGGTTCCTTTGTTACCGTGCAGATCTGACGTCAATGCAGGTTTACGCAGCTTTGCTGGCTGCCAAGCGCCTGACTTGGAGTGCTGTGCCAGCACTGCTGATGCCCCTCACTGAGCACTTTGAATCTTCCAAGCTTGCTGAAGAGATTAGTTGAACTAATTGCACCGTGCGTGCGTATTCTCCCTGGTGCACAGATAGGGAAGCTCAGGCAGGGAGGTGAAAGGAGATTGCCCCGGGCGCTGGAGGAGGAGCTGATGTCGGAGCTGGCTAGTCTCGACTCCCAGGGGTTTGCCCGCCCCGCTACGCCGTACTGCACCCTGGATATCCCGTGTGCCCGGGAACGGAGTTTTGAAGCAGTCACACGTCCAGGAGAGCGGTGTGAGCTGAAGAATCGCATGGCGTTCCCATCAACGGACAGCGAATGATTGGATCAGAACCCAGCGCCCTCTGGAGTCTGGGCTCGCTCGCGTACAGACACATCTGGAATTCTGGCCCCTTTGAAGGCACTGGGACTTTTGCCGTTGACTTGGCTGGCGCTAGCATTTCATCCAGTGGCTCAAGCCTGGCTCTGAACAGGAGAGGGAGAGGCACCAGCAGCCGGTCTGGACAGCAGCAAGGAAGCCAGGCAGTCATGGCAAAGCAGTGTAAGGGGTGGGCAGAGGGGAGCATCCCTCCTCTCTCCTTTTATAGTAAGGACATGGGGAGCCTCCTTTGAATGTCCTGTTAAAGTGACCGGATACCAGCCTCCATTGCCGTGAAGAAGACTGGGCCTTAGGTACGTTATTGGGCTGCTGCAAAAGAAGAAGTGGAGCGATACCGCCCTCCATAAGCGAGAAGTGGTCCCGGCCAGCGCCTAGCAGAGGGCTGGTCTTGCAAGAGCAGCTGTTCCTACGCCCCCCAGAGCTGCAAGATCTCTCCAGGCAATCAGATTGGCACAACCCTGCCTGATAAGAGAGGGCAAACTGTTGCAACTGCTCTGGAGACAGGCAAGTTGACAAGTTTTGCACCTCCCTGGAGCCTCTTCAGTGCACAGTCTTGGACGCAAGCATCTCACCCTGGCCAAGGCGTTGGCTGCCCCTTGCAGACGTTTGGCTGGGGCTGTATCTGCCTGGAGCCCGGCCAGCTGAGTATCTCCTCCTAAGGTGCTTTGACAGGGCTGCTCCGGTGTGGGGCTGGGGGGTCGCAGCCTGTCCGTTCGGAGCATGCTCTCAGGCAGATGGATCCTTTCCCCCATCGCTGAGTGGCCATCACGCCTATTTTTGGCTATCGCGGGGCAGTTTTAAAGCCAGCAGTGTGTTTTCTGTTGATTTAGTTATGCGTTTCACTTGGCCTTTCTGGAGATTGGAAGCCAAAAGTGTTAATTTGGATGATGGATGATCTAAATGCTGGACTTCTCCGCTCTGATTTCAGCGGCTTGACAAATGGCCTTCGAGCTCTTCCCAGGAGAAGTGTGATTTTATCAAAAGCTGGCTGAGTTCTAGTTACCTTTAATGTGGGTTAATAATAAATTGGCCACATTTCACAGAGTTCTCAACAGCATATGTGTGGGGGAGGAGGAACTGTTTTTTCAAGATTTCCATGCTGCTTCAAGGTGCATGTGCACTTGGCCAATCGTATCTTGAGTTTGCAGAGTGTCTTTGCCCGGCTGTCCGACACACAGACCCCACCAGTGCGACACAGCCTCTTGCATAGAGCTCAGCTGTGTCTCAGGACAAATGCCCACCTCTTTTGGGGAGTGCTGTGGGATCTTGAATGTCCACATATAGAATGTGACGGGGACTTCACTTTCGGGGATTTCCCCAAAGATCCCTTGCGGTAATTAGCATGTGGTGCTCCAGTTCAGCTGCCCTGGGCGGGTGAATTGATCCACTGGAGATATAAAATGAGGAGTCTGGTGTTTTGCCCGGGAGGCTTTTCCCCTCTGGAATCTGGGGGTACGTCTACACGCCAGTTTAAGGTGTAACTGTAATGCGGGTGGTCGTACCTGTTCTGGCTGGGGTAAGGAGCAGTGAAGACAGCAGCACAGACCCTGCCGCGTGCTTGCAATCGGAGTCCCTATCCGGACTTGCTTGCTCTAAAGGCCAGGCTGCCATGTCTTCACCGCTATGGTTACCCATGCGAGCTCCATTAAAGCCAGCCCAGGTGTGCCCACCCAGAGCTCTGTCCCACCGTCCCCTCCCCGAGAGTCTCTGTGCTTGGCTACGTACATAGACTTGATGCTGCTGGATTCTTCTCGTCACCGTGTGAGGGGCACAGGATTAAGTCTCCCAGCTCCTGAGCACACCAAGTGTTAATGAGCTTTTTCTGTGTTGTTCCTATGAATGGTCCCTTTGCTCGCCATGCAGCTCATCCCACTTCCCAGCAAAGCTTTAATAGCAGAGTCGGAGCTAGAGTGAGGGCTGGCACTGCTAAAACGCCTTCCTTTTACGCCGCGTAGTGCAGAACCTCGGCTAGAGAACTGGCTTTGGAACACTTGGATGCTTAAAATTAAGCACGTGCTTAAATGCTTTGTTGAAGTGGGGCCTTGAGGTAAAATTTCCAGAAGCACCCAGCTCCCATTGTCAGAAATGACTTGGGCACTTCTCAAGCCTCCTTCACGCACCCTGTGGGCTTGTCCACACAGAGAGTTACTGCACAGTAAGCCGGGCTGAGACACTTCGACCCTCGGACTTGCCCTGTGCAAGGGTTTCGTGGGAGCAGCGAAAGCCGTGGAATGCAGCACGATGTGCATCTGCCAAGCTGCACACTGGGGCATTCACCGTGTGTCTGTGAGTTCACGTGTGGCAAACTGATCCGTTCTCTCTCCTTGCAGAAAAACCAGTGCCTTTCTCGTCCCTCGTAGAGGGACAGAAGCTAGGCGGAGAGCAGACTGCCACGTCGTGTTGGCCCCCCGTGCTGCCATACCAAGTGTCCTCTAGGGATGTGATCAAAACCTCCCCACAAGCTGAGCCACATGTGTTTCAGTATAACCTGCCAGGTGAGCACAGGTTTGCATTCTTCTTCAGGGCTCTGCACCCATTAGGGGGAGCCATTTTGGTTTAGCCACTGGGAGTGCCTGGCCTAAAAGGTCCAATGGTTCTTGTCTGTCACCTCATTTAGTAAATTCATGCAGCCACTTTCTTCCTGACCGAGACACCTGCTGAAAGTTTGCCATTCAGAGGCATCATGCCAGGAGCCTAGCAATCCCATATGATATGCCTAGCATAGAGCAGCCAATCCCATCTATAATACAGAGATGCAGTGTGTGGGAACTACAGATCCCAGAATGCAATGGGAGATATGTAGGATTAATGGCTCCTAGGCCAAAAAAGCTACAGTTACAACCACCAGTCAACCTACAGAATCTCTGTACCTCGTCTCTGTCCCCGTTCAGTATCCCCTGGTCTATGTCCCTCTGATACAAAAACGATCAGTCCATAATAACATTTATGTTTTGTCAATAGCTCACCCAATCCCATTAAATTTGCACGAGAGCTCTCGGTCTGGGCTACAAAGATTGTCCAACATCTCCAATCCTCCCCCTCTCATCTCTTCCACCAAACACCCATCTGTTCTGGAGAGGCCCATCGGCTCTATTTCCCAGGTAAGATGCCATCCCGGTGCCGTGGTACTCCCAAGTATGCGAGGAAGGAGACCTCTCTGTTGGCAAAGAGCAGGCTTGGCGAAATTAGATTGTTATTGTTTTATACTTTTGATGGATAATATCAGTTTATTTTTAAGCATTGTTTTCAGTTTTTATCGCTTTTAAATGTTCACAGTTGCAGCTTATTAGGTAGGGATCAGATGATTATTTAATGCCAGCAGACACTGAGATTCAAAATGTTCAAGTTTTAAGACCCTTAAAACACAAATTGTTAGCATCACCTGTCAATAGATACAAAGTAAATATCCTTAAATCAAATTCTAGTAAGTTCTCAAGCAGCATTTTTCTTTCTTTGCCTCTCTGTGAATTGGTCGGATTAACAATGGAAATACTTTTTCTTCCATTTGTGTGTGTGGTGAAATTGACGATGACCAAATAAAAGTCCTTCCAAGCGTTGCTGAGAGCAGCTTCCTGCCAGGTCCCCATTTTGGTTCCTGGGCAGAGGGCGTTGTAATCATTCAGTGGAGGTCATTTCCCCTGAGCTTCCTCCCCTTGGCGACTGCCCCATTCAGGAAGTCTCTTAACAGAGCATCCCACGCTGACAGTGACCTTTTTCCCTTGTGTTTTAGGGGGTGCCCATTCAGCTCCATAATCCATACAGCTCTGAGCATGCAAAAGTTCCCGTTGGCTCCATCACCATGGGCCTGCCATTGACTATGGATCCTAAGAAACTGGGTAAGCGTGGTTCACTCCTGGCCTTTTTGTGGAATGGTCAGAGCTGTCCCTGTTGAGCTGCTGTTGGTCTTGAGTTGAGCATGTGTACACACACACGCACACACCCACAACAGGCCCTGTTCAGGGCCTGTCTGGTCCTAGCAAGCTGAATGACACAAAGGGAGGATGCAGAGCTTTGCAAGTTCATTGCAAGTTCATTGAGTTTAGCCAGCCAGCAGCGACCATGAAATTCCTGTCTGGTGGGAAATGGCACAGTGCTCTCCCCTTGCATCCTAGTGCGCAGTTGTCTACAAAATCTGCTAACGCACTCGGCTTCCTCATTGGCGATCTCAGAAGAGGCGTGAGTGAATCTCCTCTCAATGGTTTCTCTGGGGCCAAGGTGGAGATGTATAGGTAGAGCAGACACAAGGGAAGCATACCTGATCACTGCCCCTTCTGTACTGGCTCTGGGTACGGAGGATTCTAGTCCGGTGCTGCCAGCCCAGCATCACTCAGCAGCGGGGACATCTGTAATTCTCGACACTGTGCTTGCAAGCTGCATTGAGAGGAGGTGATGCTATTCCATTTTCCAAGTCAGGGGAGAGCTGCTTCTGGGGATCATCGTAGCTTGAGTCCCTGTGGGTCTGATTCCAAGATCAGGGCCCATAAGGAGAAGCCAGCATTTCCATGTGTGGATTTCAATAAGATGTTCCACCCCAACAAGCAGTCACCATTAGAAGGAAACCTATGGTACCGCGGTGCCTCCCTCATGTCGCTGTTATGTTCCAGGAATGGGAAGACAGTGCAATGTGTAGCAATCAAGACTAGGACTGGATAAGTGCTTTGTGTTTTAATGGCAACCACCAGTGTCCAGCATGAGAAACCTGTGAAGAACCTGAATAAATCACCAAACTAGATTAAATATAGATGGGTTAAGAACTAATGGATGACGAGGAATAACAAGGCCCCAGAGTGAGGGGCACTGGGGGCAGGGAGGTCTGGCACAGGCATTCACGAGGTTTGATGTATTTTGATCAGTCAAGAGAGAAATGAAATCAATCATGATGGAGTTAGCTAGGATGGTGTGTAACACAAGAAGAGAGAGCCTGCCTGGGGTGAGATGAGTCAGTGGTAGCTAGAGCCCAGAGAGAGAACACAGACAGCTCAGATGTATTGTGGGGAATGGCTGTGCACCTTCCAGAAAGGGATCAACAAACTACACACCTTGGGCCAGGCTGCTGGGGAAAAGCCAACAGCACCTCCCTGTGTGTGCACACGTGCGGCTGTCTGTCGTATAGAGAGATGACAGCCTTGGGGTGGGGTAACGCAACTCTACCTGGCTCTGGGGGAATTGTACAGGAGGTAGTCTGTGCCATTTTGGCCCCCACCGTTAGAGGAGGATCTATAGTAAAGGAGCAAATACAGAGGGGACTAAAAGGATGAACCAAGCGTAAAAGGAGAGGCGGAGGGAGCGAAATTCCTAGTCTAGGAAAATAGACTCAGTCAGGGACTAAAAATACCTCCAAGCAAAGAGTGTGATTGATGGAAGGAAACGTATTGACATCCGTCACAGCTGGCGGGATGAACAACGAACGGCCTGAAGCGAGAGAGGAAAATGTTCAGTGTGCAGGTTTGGAAACATCTCGTAAGAGTCAGACCGAGAGATTAAGTGTTAAGAGAAGAGGCCTGGACCCCGCACTGCGGAGAGTGGGGAAGGCCCCATGCCAAGGTAGCAGTGAAAGCGCTCCGTGGGCAGCCTGCACAGCGTTAGTGGCTATTCCCAGCCCTCTTCCTCTCGGCGGGTTCTGCAGGCGGCTTGTCACTCTCCGGGGTTGTTTGTGATGATGAGGGCAAAGGGTTGTTTCCTGGCTGCTCTGAACTGTGTGTTTCAGGAGATGGGTTATTGTCCCTCGGCTCTTAAGAACATTGGGCTGACCATAGCAGATCAGACTGTCCATCAGCTCCAGCCTCCCATCTAGGGCAGTGATCAACAGGCAGGCAGCTGCGCTTTCAGTCCCCATAATTCCAGTTGCCCAGTGCTATGCAAAGGGTGGGACGTTTCTGGGCGGTCCTCTCAAGTCCCGTAGCTGGGATCTGAGTACTCTGCTCTGAGTTTGCGTAGCTACAGTTATCAATGGATTTCAAATGCTTCAGCCCATTTAAAAACCCAGCCCCGGTCTATGTGTTTGCCTCTGGTTCTGCTGCAGGGTTGGGGGTGCAGCGCTGTGGCAGGAGTGGATTTCAGGAACCCCTGGGGTCTTTCCCGCCGGGAGACCTTGACCGATGCCCTTGCGGAGGGGATAAGAACAATTTGAGTTTTCCTTTATCATCTGTAGTTGTGTAATCTGCTACTCAGAGGCAGCAGCAGCTGCGCGGGGACCTAGGGTTATTTAAGACCTGTCTCTTTCAGCAACTGTGAATATAAAGCTAGACAAAATTAAAGACTAAGCAAAAAAAACCAAAAGAGCAATTCAGGACAAGAGCTGTCTGGTTGTGACCAGCGCAAACGTTGTCATGTCTGATTGATGTTTTCTAGTGCCTTTTCCTGGAGTAAAGCAGGAACAACTTTCTCCTAGAAGCCAGGCCAACCAGCCTGAAAGTCTGGTAATGCAGACGTCCCAAGAGAGCTCCGTCTTGAGGGGTAAGCACATAGCAGGACAGCTGTGATGCTCAGTGGAAACCAGGTACCTCTCGGGGAGGCTGCTCAGAAGGTGGAAAGGGATCAACCCAGGCCAACCTCTTCAGAAGTGACTAGTGGTTTTGGCTTCCCTTTAGCTTGTGCTACCCAACCTGAGATACTTTAAAAGTGCGTGATTGTCAGAGCACAGATGAGCCAGTCTTCAAAGGGCTTGAGACTGAGCGCCTGAAATCACTGGCCCCTTTTAAAAATCTGAGCCGCAGTTCTCTCCAACTTTTGGGGAGAAGGGATTTGTCCTTGTGAGTTTGGAAGGGCAGCCTGCTAATGAAGAAAGCAAAGCAGCTGGTAATAAAATGACACTGATTATATTCTGAACCTAGCTGTCCAGAATCAGCAGTGCACGCTGGGGCCAGACAGAGCGTTTTTGCAGTGCAAAAAAGAAAAAGGCCCACAACTGTTTTAACTGTACGTTCTTGTCTCTCATAAACACCCGATTAGTACAGCCAAATTCAGGAAGTTCGATGGGTTGGCTCAGGCCCGAAGCAGATAAAATAGGAACTAACTCAAGGCAGCCCCCAAGCTAAATCTCTTTCGAGGTTTGTTTGTGTCGGAGTTGGGCGGTGTGTGACTTTCCTCGTGTGTGTCTGCCCTCGTGTTTGGAGCTGGGGAGGAAAGATTCAGACAAGCCCCCGAGTGCCACTTCCATCAATAGCTTCAAGCTCAGAGGAGCCAGGCACCACCAGGGAGCCTCCCACAAAAGCTGATTCTCTCAAGACCTTAGAATTAGCACTCAAACTTTTTGGACCCCCTGTTTTTTTTTCTCCCAACACTGGTGTTTGTGAGACAATCAGGCCTGATCCTGAACTCAATGGGGTGCAGTGATTCTTAGGGTCTCACCTGCTATAGAGTGTACCAGTCTGCATCAAGACATGCCAGCAGTTTTGATTCCCTGGCACCAGGGATTGCCGCGGGGCGGGTGCAGTGATCGTCCAGGGGTCCCACCCCTGCTGTTGGGCTGAAGACTCTGGGGCTGTGCCCCGAATGCCAGCTGGGATTTTGTTCAGCTTGCCAGCGTTTCGGGTGAGCAGTCCCCGCTCAGTAACCTAATCCCGCTTGCTTTGTTGTGACTTGCAGGGGCATCGCTGGGCTCCACCGCAGGAGGGAGCATCAGCAAGGGGCTCCCCAGCACCAGGCCTCTGTCGGAATCGCCCATCACCTATCGGGGATCCATCACCCACGTAGGTTTCTTCTCTTAAAGGCTTGGGGGATCTCAGCTGGTTTGTAACGTGGGCTGGGAAGGAACGGTTGCTGTCAGACCCAGTGGGTAACTGCTCTGACCTGTCACCTCTACAGAGCTGAGCCCAGATCCTGGTGGGGCAAGAAGGGAGAGTCAGAATGGGTTGGTGCCTCCACTGCCTCCTAGTAGAGCATCTGCACCCAGCCTCACCCCAAGTGTCTCCCCACCTGCACAGGGGGGCCAGCAGGGGAGGTGCAACCTTGGGGGTGCAAGGGCTGCAGGGCAGGACTGAGGAGCGATCTGTGGAGGAAGATTACCCTGAAGATCAGGTTCAGTCTGTTCTCCAAGACTGGTGAAAAGCAGGAATAAACACCGCACCAGTGGTGAAAGGGGATTTGCATTTGAAACTCCCTTCACCCGAACGCAGGCTGGGGTGGGGGTTAGCTGGGGTTTAATCTTGCCGGCATGCTGTGTAGCAGGCAAAGGAGATAGAAAAGATCACTAGGATGGTGGGTGGGCCGGGGGAGGGGGAGACCAAGCCAGCTAAAGGGAATAGGGCGATGAAGCTAAGGAATCAGTGCAGTAAGTCTCCTTCCACTGTTGTAGCAGGGTGTTCTCTAGGCCCTGGCCAGAGGGCTGTCCCGAATGCAGTAGGAAGGCACTCTGTCTTCACTCGTTTATCATTCAGCTTCAGAAGAGCAGCTGCCAAGTAGGGGATAGTTCTGCAGTGTGAGTTATTGCTCAGCATGAGTGGAAAGCTTGAAAACAATGGCTCTCCCTTGGGGATTTTTATCTGGCGATCGTTCAGCTCTTTAAAGCCACTTATGAGCGCTGAGATTTTTTTCCTGTTGTCTGGGTGGCTTCAGAAAGCGAAGATGCCCTTCCCTGCCCTGGAAGAGCTGGAGTTGTGTGGGGAGAGGGGAAGCGCTGGCTAGTAGGGTTATGCAAGAGATCCAAGAGCCGTCCGATCCAGGGCATGGTTGGATCAAACGCTGTTTCAGAGCCAGCTAGTTAGTTGACACGGAATTCCTGTATTCATCATGTAAACGGAGCGAGCGGCCCCTTTGATCGGATTCAGTGGTAAAGCGGCGCTCAGAGCAGCGGTCACGTGCTTGGCCTGTTTGCAGGGTGGCTGACGGCTGTACGCTGCAGGCCAAAGGGCTCTGACTTCCCTGAGCAGTGCCTGTGATGCCCCAGTCTCCTGACCGGGAAGCGCAGTGCCCCCGATGCCTGTAGTGGCTCCCAGCACTGTGGCTGATCCCTAGATCTCGGATTACTCACCCGGAAGACAGATCGTGAATAGGGTGCACTCTGCTCCCAGGCCGTCCGTCCTCGCTCGCTTTCAAACCCCCCTGCAAACACGTCCACTGCGGGAAGGGAACTTACCTGGCACTGGGAAAGCCAGTGTGAGCCTGTCTCAGAGCAAACAATCAGGGCATTGAAACCTGCACGTTGACACGTCCCAGCCAGTCTCTGCACCAAGCAGCTCTGTGACTGCTTACAAAGAGCAGAGGGTGGACGGACGGACATTCTGTCCTGACGTATGGGAGCAACCTCCAAACAGCACCACTCTGAAGCGCTGACATTTACAGTCCGGTTCCTTATTCACCCCTTACAGCAGTACAGACATCGGGTAGCATTCAGCGTGGCCCATTCGTACAGTGCGACTGGCATTGTTCGGATTTTTAGCTTTGAATGGCAGGATGCCAGTCGATTCTGGTTTCTCACCACAGTGTGTGGATCGCTAGGCTGCAAGGGCACACGTGGTGAGGCATTGGTACCTTGCGGACTCCCTCCTGTGTGCTCCAGAAGAGAGCAGGCGCTAGGATGGCAGCTTGGGAAATCAAGAAAGAGGCCAGCGTGTAAACAGCACTTGTCCACGCATACACACATGTCGTATAGATAAAGCAATATATGCCCTAGTGTGGACTGTTACGCCAGTATAAAGAGGCTTTTTATCAGTGTAGCCGTTTCCATACATTCAGGGGAATAAGTTGTACCAATGTAAGGCACCTTTATACTGAGATAACTGCACCCCAGTAAATCATTTACAAGCGTCCCTTAAGGCTGAAATTTATTCCAGTGAGACATTCATCAAATAATTCCAAGTAACTAAATGAGGCCAAAATCTCAATCTGTTGACAGATAATTCACAGACAGAAAAAAAAGAGAAAATCTCTGCAGCTAGATCCCTGGCTCCAGTCACAGCAGCACTCAGAGCAAATCTCCTCCCCCTTGTGTAGAGAGCCAGCAGGAGGCCTGGGCACCTGAGCCCTTTAAGTGAGACTTGAAGGTCGCTGATGTCAGCTCTCTGCCCCAGGGTGAATTTCACTTACAGTCGGAGGAGCGGAGGGAGGGAGCTTCCCCTATCCTTAGTTTACATTTCACCTTTATGGCTGATTGTTTCTTGCATCTCGCTCCGGCTTGGATCATGAAACTAGGCTGGTCCGTTTCCCTCCTGCACCAACTCTTGTGGGCAGCCTGCAAACCCAGAACAACCTTGAATGGTGAAAGAGGTGGAAGGAGGATATTCAAGGCTTCCTTGAAGATTTGGACACCCGCTTTGCATTATTTCTACTGGGAACTGGGTGTCCAAATGCCTTTCCGAAGCGCAGGCCTAGGCTGTTTTCATGGATGTTTTGAAGAAAGTGATGGAGAAGGAGTTTTTCTTTATATTTAAAAGCAAAGCTATGAGCCTGGCTCTACTCTGTTCCCCCAGTAACCTCCCTTCGAGGCTCTAAAGGTGGGGTGATGGAATGACGAATAGCCCCACATTTTGGGCCCAGACTGCTAGATTGCAGGCCCCTGTGAAGGTCAATGTTTTGGTGATCAGCTGATATGAGTCTGAGAAAATAGTGTGCAGTGACACTAGTCCCATGGGAAAGTCGTGTTGGCCGTGCTAAGAAGTCCAAGGGAAGGCAGCGCTGTAATAGTGCCTGGCCCTTCCATCCCATGGGATGGAAAGAAACCAGATCGTTTACTTGGAAAAGCGCAGAGGGCCGGAGCAGGCAGCCTGGGTTGGTGTTTCCATTCCTGCCTCGCCCAACAATGGGGGAGCCTGAGCTGCTCTGTAATTGTATCTGATGAAAGCCAGGCTCCCTCCGTCTCTTTACACCCTTCGAATTGCACTGGCCCTGGTCTCTTCCCAGCATCCCTATACAAATGGCTCACCTTTTACCGCTCATTGTTAGTGTCTCATCAATAATTAAGCTGCAGATTTCTCGCTGTTGGCCCTGCCAGGAAGCAGAATTCAGCTGGGCTCTCTCCTCTGCCCTGCCTCCCTCTTGGAACAGAGTGTTCCTGTGTGCGAGAGCTTTCTTGCTTAATTGCTTGTGGCATTGTTAAATATGGATCTTGGTGGCTTTCCAAGGGCACCCCAGCGGAAGTGCTGTACAAAGGAACCATTACCAGACTAATCGGAGAAGACAGCCCCGGCAGAGCAGAGAAGGGGAGAGAGGAGGCCTTGCCCAAAGGACATGTCATCTATGAAGGGAAGAAGGGCCATGTGCTGTCCTATGACGGTAAGCTGGAATCCTCTCTGGTTTGGCGGGGGGCAGAGGGGGATCAGGTTCATGCACTAACGTTTGGGAGCTAGAATGTTTGGGAAAACATTACAAAGTTCATCTTGCCGGTATCCCGTTTATATTTCCAGCGTAATTTTCTCCCTGTTCTTGATGTTTGAGGCCTTATTCAAGAGCCAAAGTTTCTCCTTTGAGGCACGCAGCGGCTGGTGTCCGCAGGAGAGCCCCACGTGTGCGGAGGGCAGCACATTTAGACTGTAAGCTCTCTAGGGCAGGGAGCGTCTCTTCCAATGTCTATGTCAGGGCCTTGCACGATGGGGCCCTGATCTGGGTTGGGGCCTCCGGAGGATTGCTATGTATCGGTGACCATGCTGGTGCGCATGGTGGAAAGCAGTAAAAGCAGGGCCCATCCTGGCCCAGGGCGAATCTCTCCCACTGAGAATCACCCGCCTCCAGGATAAGGCGACAGTGTTGAAAGCCCAATGTCACCGGATCCCAGCGTCTCGCACCGAGCTGACGTTGCCATGGGAACGTGCAGTGGCAGGGCTGTGCGGCATTGCCATCCCTGAAGTAAACAGGGACTCTTTGTTGCCCTTCCAGCAGGGTTTGCAGGTGTCAGGTCAGACCCAGGAGAGTCGGGGCCTTTCCATGCAACTTGGGCCTGTGCAAACTCCATTGCACCGCCGGCTGCCCATGTCGAGCAGAGAATGCTTCAGGGGGACTGCCAGGCAGCTGGGGGCTGAGCAAAGGGGCATCTCTTGTCAAGTCATAACTCTGCCTTCAGCCCCTGCTGTCCCCCAGCCCTCTGCCACTTTGGCTTTGACCACCGGGAGTCCTGCCTAGTGGGTAGAGCACAGGACTGGGGGTCAGGACTCTGGGTCCCATCCTCCGCTTTGATACTGACCTGCCAGGGCATTTCAGGTAACTCACCTGGGGCCAAAGGGCAGGCAGGGGAGAGCAGGTGTGCGGAGCCTCCAGCTCCGCCCCTAACGGGGAAGCAGCTGTGGTTTGGCTGATTGCCATCTGGATGAGTCAGGCGGAGATGGGTCAGAGGGGCAATGAGGCACTGGCTCCCGCCCAGCGCTGGGAGGACAAGCAGCCTGTACCTGGGGAACAGGGTGGCGTTAGAGGGGCCCAGCGAACACACATCCTCCCATACGGCTGAAAGATTCACTGTTGTGTGAGGTCTCCCGCCTGGGCGCTAAACAACATCTCCTTCCAATGAGGGGCTCCCCTGTAGCAGCCTTCACTAGGCCCTTAACACCACCGAGCCTCAGTCTCCCCCTCTGTACAGTGCGGACAACGCCCATTTCCCAGGGTGCCGTGAGCCTGGCATAAAGGATAACATACAGGTAGTGCTTGGAGCTCCCCAGCTGGGATCCCTTGGTATTGTCACCTGTCCTGGAGCCCAGGTGAACGGCAGCCTCGGACCAAATTCCCCGTCGCCATGACGTCGCCAAGGTGCGGCACATCTGGGCCCGGCCCCACGCCTCAACTCAGCCTGGCAGTGCAACGCAGCTGTGCTGGTGCTCGGGATGTCTGGCGACAGTTTTTATGGCTAGGCTGCGGGGCAGCCCCTTGGTGATCCTCAGATGGTGTGTGAGAAGCCCCAGGCCTCCTCGTCAGCCCGCGGACACCTTGCTGCTAAGCGCGGTCGGAATCGCTGGCGTTGAGGCCGCGTGTTCGGTGAGCCCCAGCTGAATGCAATGTGGGGCTCAAGTGCGGCCCTGTGCGCGGTGTCACTCGGCGTGGACCGCGACGCACTCCGTGTCCCCCAGCGCATCCGTCTCTTCCCCCCCGCAGTGCATCCATCTCGGAATGGATGGAGCTGCATTCCCCTTCTCCTAGTGCCTCCATCTTGTCCCTCCCCTCCCCCCCGTCGCTTCCTTGGACTTCCCCAAAGGCTCCATCTCTTGATTTTATAGACTCTCACAGGCGTCAGCCCAGAGACAGCTGCGATGGGCCTGTTCCCTCCTCGTCGTTAGTAAACCCAGCCCCCACCTGCGGTCAGCCAGGGAGTTGGCTCACACAGAAGCTACTGTCTCAAAGGGACAGACGGAGGAAGCGTTGCCCTCCTGGGGCCTGCCAGGCGTGGGTGACTCTCCTGTGGGGTACTGCCCAGGTTTGCTCTCGAGGTAGCGCTGACGGTTCGGTTTGGTGCCACGATAAAAGGTTTTGCTGAACCTGCTCCGAATCCCCTGCCTGACTTTTCTACTGCCACTTGGAAGGGCCTTCTGCCTTCCCCTGACCCTTTCCTGGCGGGGCTCTGACCCCGAGCAGGGGAGCCTCGCTTCCGAGAAGTGAGGCTGTTGGTGAACTCCATCACGGCAGCTCCCAAGCCATCATTGGTGTCCAGGCTGAGAAGAACTCCTGAAGGGAATCGTCCACACACCTAGTGGGAAGTCCAGCCAGTTGTTTGACTAATCTCCGGGGAGTTACGATGACATAGGCAGAGAGGCTCTTTCCCTCCCTTAAGAGACAAGATCATCTTGACAGTGTCAAGAAAAGCAACATTTCCAGCCTGCACCCCTGTGATGGGCGTGCCAACTCTAACCCTTGCTTTGCCAAGGTGAAGAGCCATTTTGGGCCCAAGCACCACGGCCCTTCGCCTCTGCTGGGCATGCTCCCAGTGGAGGGAGCCGCTCAGCTCAGTCTGGGCTGGCCCAGCCGAGCACTCGGGGGCAGCAGCCTCCTGCCAGGAAGCCACCTGGTTCGTGCCTCCTAGCTGCACCGCGGGAAGCACATGGTCTATGGGAAGCGAAGGGGACAACTCGCTGTTGCCGGCCGAGGAACTGCTGGAGACAGAGCAAGAGGGACCCCACGTCCAGCCCTGGAGACAGCCCCGGAGGGACTGAGACGAGGGTAGGCAGCAACCCAGGGAACATGCGTGTGGGTATTGGGACCTGAGCCCTGTGCCAGAATGCCCTGTTTCGAAGGGCCCTGGTTTGGAACTTGGTGGAGTAGGGTGGGCCCAGCTTCTTTCCTCCCTTCTCCTCCCTGCACTCACTGCTCAGCGACACTGCCTCAAATACCACTGCGAGGTAGAGCAGCCCCTTGGTTTCTCATCCCCTGAGCTTTGAATTCTTGCCAGAAGTTATTCCGTGCCTTAGGTGATACTGCCCGCCCGGGGCATCCAGCCAACCCCTGATAGCTCTGCTGACTCACCAGCCATTACACCCTTCCCCAGGCCTGCTCTCTGGATGGCAGGGCTGGCCCTAAAATCAGTGGGCAGTTTTTCCTCAGAAGCTCAGTTTGCTTGCATGAGAGGTTTGTTTCCAGTGACGCTTACGGGTGACTCCTCTGTACAAGCCTTTCATGGCACACTGCTCTTCCCCAAGCTTTTGGGGCCTGGCATGTCCGCGCCCCATTGAGTCTGGAAGCAGAGGATGCCGCTTTACAGCGACCGCCACCCTTGGCCTCTGGGATCCCAGAAGACTCGGTAACCCAACCCGATGCGAAGCAGAAGCATTTTGGTGCCTGGCCAGCACACGCACCAGGAGCATGAGTGACTGTCTTGCAGGGCTGCATCACTTCTGCTCTAACGTAAGGCAGAGATGACTAAGGATCAGATCCTAATCTCAGAGGCACCCGCCCGCCTCGCGGTCTATCTTTCAGATCTGCTGCTGTTTCACACCCCCACAGCTCACATCCATCTCCAGAGAGCAATGGCCTTCGGGGCTCGCTGCCGCGGCCTGCCTGACAGCAAAACGAAGCCGAGAAGTGGGCGGGGGGGGGGGGGGACATTTGGATAGCCGGGAGAGGGCTGGGAACACTTGCCGTGTTCTCGGACTGTCTCTGGTGGCTCCTTCCTCAGTGTGCCTTGGAGGCTCTTTCTCTGCCACTCATTGCCTCCATGGGGAGCCACTGCTGTTCCCTCCTGCCCCCAGGTGGGGGTTCCTTGATATAGGCTGCTGGCAGGACTTGTCGGGAGGGATGGAGGAGTGACTGAGTGGGTCTCTCTCTCTCTCTCTTTCTCTCTCTCTGTCTGTGTTGGGAGCAGGAACAGGAGGGGAGTGGCTGAAAAGAGAAGCTACAGTCTTGGCCAGCAAACTGACTCAGTTCCGCTCTAGAACTGGTCGCTCGGTTTACGCTCGAGGGAGGGGGTGATGGAGCAGGGCTCTCCATTCAGTCAAGCTGTTGGAGGAAGAGTACAGGCTCGGGAGGGGCCAGCTTGGGGTCAGCACCCCCATCCCCACATCAGGGCCCACTTTCCCACCGAGGTCAGCATTCAGCAGCTCCCACACCAATGCTGATAGCCAGATTTCCAGGCACTCTGCATGCAACTTACAGATCTGTGCGGCTCCGAGTGCAAAACCATAGCCGGCCCCACTGGGATTTAGTTCCCATACCCCGCAGAGCTCCCTTGGCTTCCCAGCTAACAGCAGGACTGTTGCACAATGGGCATGGAGCCCTAGACCAGTAGCAAAAGGGTTAAAACCCTACCATGGCAGACAGCTCATGAATTTAGGCTTGGAGCCACCCCTGTGGACTCAGTCTTGTGCTGCAGTGACCTTCCTGTTCTGGGTGTGAGGAGCATTTTCTGCAGTGCCCGACGCATGCAAAGCAAATCTCCATTCCTCTCTCTTTCTGTTGTTAACTTTGCCCCAGCTGGGGCTGTCATAGCCTTGGGGATAGTTGACAGAATCAGTACCAGAAAACCACGCTGGAGCTGTTTCCAAGCTGTCTTCGCAATGAGCACCTGGATCTCTTTAGCCAGCACTCCGGATCGGAGCCTTGCTCTTAAAAGTCACGCCGCAAGCGGGAGAAAAGCCAAAGCTCCGCTCCCGTGCCAAATTCTGTTTAAAAAAGAAACCCGAATCGTTGCGTTAGCTGCCTGAGCTGTTAATCGGCCCCGGGGGGATTACCAAATGGAGAGAATGAGCTGCAAATAATGGCTGGGAACCAAATTCCATATGGCTCACACTGCACGTGCCTCCCACTGAACCCCAGGGCTGCTTGTGCATGGACTTCACGTAGCACTACATGTACAATGATCATGACAATACTTCTTACCCCTCAGAGCATTCACTCAAACACCTAACCCCTAGAGGCAGCATATTCTAGTGGCGGGGGCCCTGAACTTGGATTCATGAGACCTGGATTCTATTCCCAGACCTGCTGCACGATTTGAGCAAGTCACAGAATCACTCTGTGCCTCAGTTTCCCACCCTGCCGTTCGTCTGTGTGGATTGACAGGGAATCAGGGCAGGGATTGTCCCATGCTCTGAGGTAGAGGCCTTGATTTCGGCTGAAGCCTCTTGGTGCTACCGTAATACAAACAATAATAAGAATATGGGGGAGAGAGGTTAGCATCATTATCTACGGCAATGGAGCTGACTGATTCACCCAAGGCCACAGAGGGAGTGAGAACCGAAATGAACCTCCAGGAGTTTTCACTGCTTTGATCCCATGCGCAGACCTGGAACATACACTTTAGCGGGCAGTCCTGCACTGGCAAAGAGATGGGCTCTCTATATAACCCAGTAGGTCTTGCCCATCTCTGATTTCTATGATTCTGCATGAAAATCTATTTCAGATGAGAAGAGGAGCTAGCATATGAGGCTTAATTTAATTCGCTTTTGTACTTTCTCCACCAGCCTCTCTTTGTGCATTAGATTTTTAGGCCACCTGTGCATATGAATAGTAATTGCATACGTGTATCTGATTGCTTTTCCTCTCCTCTCTGAACGTAGAAGACAAGATGATTTGATCCTTAATATCCTGATCATCTCCTTTCCCCTAGACGATCTTGGGATAGTTTCAAATGCAGTAGCGAATGAGTTAAAAAAATTAAATTAAATTAAATTGTTAGTGATTATGAGTTATGACAAGCAGGGGGGAAGAACTGCAAGTTCTATAGTGCTGTGAGGGTACTTACAAATAAAAGGGCTCTAATGAGACAAAGTCCTGTAGCATATGCAAGCTGAATTGTGCTAGATTGGTTATTCTCATTCTGCATGTGATTGCTAGTGGCTTCTGCAAGCAAGGGACATGTTTTCTGAGCAATTTTCTTGCTTTTTAATCTCTATCTTCCCTCCTCCCAAACATGTGAAACAAAGAGAACAGGGGATGGCATTCCTTTTGCAGAAGAGCTATTTAGAACAGATGTTCCTTGATAACAGGATGCGGCAACATTACCCCCTTCATGTGTCTCAAGATGCCTGGCTGATTTCTAAACATCAGCCGCTGATTTTTCACATCAGATGAGTCTGTAACTAGGAGGGAGACGGAGATTCACTTTGTTTCCCAGAATCTTTCCCCAAGCCCTTTTCACTTTGATTGTATGGTGACTGCAGAAACTAATAGTGGGGGCGGTGTCGTAATAATCACATTTTATTTATTACTGCCTTCACAGAAGAGAACTTTTGTTCCCAAACTCCCTGGACCAAACAAATGTTTTGAACGTCTCCTGTGTTGTCTGTAACTGTGTAATCCTAGATATGGTGTATGTGAAAGAAGAGGATCAGGACACCAGCATTCCTTGGCAGGATAGACTAGTCCAGGGATAACAGGCAATGAGTTTATCTTGTGCGAGCCAGTTGCGGAGCTTGGAGCTTGTTACATAAACCTTGGGCTTTCAGCTGTGTCATAAACCGCCTTGTAAATTTCATGGGGTGGGCTGCGTTATGCAGGAAATAAGGCTGTGGCTGCAGGATGGGTTTGTTGATGTTAAATCCAATGGTGAACAATAGATATTTTTTTTCAGGCTATAGAACAGACTTCCAAGGGAAAAGGGGAGAGCCCCGTCACTTGGAAATATAAACTGTAGGTGCAACAGTGCCATAGCGGGCAGCACTGCACTGGCAGGGAGATGGGTTTAATAGCCCAATAGGTCTTGCCTACCTTGAATTTCCATAGTTCTGCGTGAAAATCTGTTTTAAATTGGAAGAGGAACTAGCGTTTGAGGCTTAATTTAGTTCTGTGACTCAATACTGTACTTTCTCCACCAGCCTCTGTTATGGTGCATTGGATTTTTCACGTCCTCCTGGTTTGTCCATCTCTTGGTTCGGATTAGAGCAGGGGTGGGCAAACTTTTTCGCCCGAGGGCCACGTCGGGCTTCAAAATGGTGCGGAGGGCCAGGCAGGGAAGGTTGTGCCTCCCTAAACGGCCTGGCCTGCCCCCGCCCCCTATATGATCCCCGCCCCCTGACTGCCCCCCTCGGAACCCCCAACCCATCCAACCCCCCTTTGTCCCCTGATCACCCCTCTGGAGACCCCCCCACCCTAACTGCCCCTCCAGGACACCACCCTCTAAGACCCCCTACTCCTTATTCCCTAACTGCCCCCTCCTGAGACCCCCCAAAGCACCATCACCCTGGACCTCACCACCTAAGCCCCCCGCCTCGCCTCCCCTCCCTGCCCACGGCTTACCTGCTCAGCTGGCTCCACCGGCTCGGCCCTCCCCGTGCTCCCAGCCCAGCTCCCACGCTGGGGAGCGCGGCCCGCACAGCTCCTCCAGGTGTGGCTTCCTGTGCTCCTGGCCCGGCGCCTCCGCCTGGGAGCGCGGGGCCCCCGCGGCTCCTCACAGCATGGCACGGCACGGCACCTCTGCCAGGGAGCGCGGGGCCCCTGCGGCTCCTCACAGCATGGCACGGCACGGCACCTCTGCCAGGGAGCGCAGGGCCCCCGCGGCTCCTCATGGCCCGGCCCGGCGCCTCTGCCAGGGAGCGCAGGGCTCCTGCGGCGCCTCCGCCTGGGAGCGCGGGGCCCCCGCGGCTCCTCATGGCCCATTGCGGCGCCTCCGCTTGGGAGCGCGGTGCTCCCGCGGCTCCCCGCGCTCCTGGCCCGGTGTCCCCACTGGGGAGCATGGGGCTCCCGTGGCTCCTCCCAGCCCAGCACCTCTGCTGGGGAGCGCGGGGCCCCCGGAGCTCCCCGCAATCCCGGCCTGGTGCCCCCCACTGGGGAGCTCAGGGCTCCCTCGTCTCCCCATTCTCCCAGCCCGGCCCCCGGGCCGGCAGTGCAGGCCCACGGCTAGCTGTGCTCACCTGGTGCCCCTGGCTGGGAGCGAGGGACCACTGGCACCGGCCCCCAGACACAGCTGGTGGGCCGGATAAAAATGGCCGGTGGGCTGGATATGGCCCGTGGGCCGTAGTTTGCCCACTCCTGGATTAGAGTAATGTGAGTGTTCTTTATGCTAGTTTTGATGTTAAAAGGTTTTTCTGCTTTTGCTTCTTCCCCTTTGCCTGCTTTTATCATCTGGGGAATGTCTCAAAGTGCCTGTTAGGAGACCGGAGAAGATCATGAACAGTAGGTATATTCAGGAAACAGCGCCACACAGCTAACTTCAGTGGGAGTTTCAGCTGCTTATGTCAGAGCTGAAAATTTGCTCCATAACATCTCGCGGGCTGTGTCTGGATAGTGGGAAAGACGGCGGCTCCTGCCCAAACATGAGACCATGGAATCTGGAATCTGAGACGTACAGGGAGGGGAGAGAGAGGCTGAATTTCCTGGAACCCAGCAGCATGGTGTCATGCCGACAAAGTCTGCTGAGTGCAAGCTGAACTGCGGGACTCGCTCCGATGGGAGTGAGCCTTTGCGAATGACAGTAAACAACCTCGCTCCTTCACTCCCCCTTCTTCATGCTGTTATTGTTTCTTCACCTCCTTTTATTTCCTAGGTGGAGTCGGTGTTTCCCAGTGCCCCAAGGAGGACAGCAGAAGTGCTGGCACTTCTCATGAGACGACTGGTACCAAACGGACCTACGATATGATGGAGGGGAGGATCAGCCGGGGTCTGGTGTCCACTAGCATTGAAGGTGGGTTCGGCGGAATCTTTCAGTCAGTCAAACACTGGGGCAGCCAGTGTGCGGTATCTTTCCAGTTCTGAGGACTCTCCCCGTCTGTCCACAGCAGCCTGTTCGGAGGAGAGGCCCGTGGCTATATGCTCGCCTCAGGACCTGCGGGCTCATATTTTCTTTCGTCTAAAATAAGACATCCAGACCGAAAGTGCATGTTTGGCTGCGTGCTTGTGTGTCTGAGTGACAACCATCTCTCTCTTCCGGATCTCAATACAGTGAGAACTTACAGGCCTTACCAGGAAACTGAGTCTTAATTCCTCAACACCAGAGCTTTTGTGCTCTGCACAGAAATGGTCATGTTGTTCTAAACTAGAGCTACAGGCTGCGATTTTCAGTGGTTGACAGGGACACATCTCTGAAGGGACTTCAGCAGATAACTCCAGCTGTAGGAGGTTTTGCTTAAAATGAACCCTAAAAAAGGTTTTACAAATCCTAACCCTAATATTTAATAGATGTTTGTTCTGGCCCCGTTACTAAGAGAGCCCAGCGTAAGAACCGGCTAACTCTGCGAAGCATTTTGGGATAGGGCCTGTCTTTTTGTTGTGTGTTTGTACAGTGCCTAGCACAATGGGTTCCTGGTCCATGGTTGGGGCTCCTAGGCCCTACTGTAATAAAATAATAAAAAACCATAATAATGAAGTAACTATGCATGTGAAACCTCTGATCCACTGATTTCATTGGGGCTCCTTACAAGTGTTACAGAGTTTATAAGATTGGGATCTGAGTATCTAGTTTATCTATAGGGCTTATATTTTAATAGTGGCGCCTTCATTCTCTCTAGATCCACATGGAACTGAGAGCAGGGAAAAGTTGCACAGAAATTTTGCGGGGGAAGGGGCAAAGTGGGTTTCTGATTTATAAAGCAGGAAGTGATGCGATTTTAAAGTTACAATTCTCTAATTGCTGTCTAATGGATAGATTAATCATATTTTTGTTGGAGGTGTTGGCATTTATCCATGTGCTTTGGGTGTTTCCTGACCTACATGCAGCTCAGGAAAAACTTTCAGGGAAGATGATAGTTCTGGACTTGCAAGTGCTTTTTTAACCCGAAACCTTTCCTTGGAGCATTTTGAATCCAAACAGGACAGCAATAGTAGGAAAACAAGAACGTAAAACTAACTGGAAACAAAAGGAAACTGACCAGTCTCGCCTTTTGGTCCCCCAAGTACAAGAAGTAAACAGGTCAAAAGGAGAAAGTAAACTAGCTATTAGAAAACATTGTTATATTAATCCCAGGTGGTGCTATTACTGGAGAAAACTTCTAAAGATTAGGTGATTGACAAGAGGGAAATGTCCCTTTAAAATACAATGAAAATGTCAGCCGTCTTGCTACCTTCTGACTGTTCTCTTTGTCCTGTTCTAGGTCTAATGGGTCGAGCGATCCCACCCGACAGACACAGTCCCCATAACTTAAAGGAGCAGCAACATATCCGGGGCTCAATTACACAAGGTAATAGTGGCAAGTATCCACATCAAGAAGTATATGGGGGGGTGGAGCATGATCTGTGACATTTCCTCATGTACAGCTGAGCGCTGTCAATTAACCCCGGATGCAATTAGCACGGAAGGAACTACGGACTGAGTTTCCCTATTGGTTCTGCAGTCACATTGCAGGCCTAGACAGCAACTGGAGAAGCAGAGAGTCCTAGTGGGTAGAGCACTGGGCTGGGACTCAAGAGACTTGAGATCTACTTCTAGCTTTGCCAATGGCCTGCTGGGTGACCATGGCCAAGTTACTGCCCTGCTCTGTGCCCCAGTTTCCCCATCTGTAAAATGGGGATAATTATCTTGACTGCGTTGGTCAAGTGTTAAGAGATCTAATGATGTAGAAGGATAGGTAAGAGCTAGGTATTGATCATCATCATATCGGCTCCTTGCTAAGGGCAAGATTTTCAGAATTGAGCCGTTGATGTTGGCCTCACTCTGCCCTTGTTTAAGTCATTCTTAAAATTCTCACTGAGAGCAGAGCAGAGCCAACACAGAGTGTTTCTGGAAAATCCCACTCTTGGTCTTTAGGACCCCATATGACGAGGGAGTTGGGGCTTTGCAGAATCCGTTGGGTTGCCCAGGCTCTGTAGTGACTTTGCATCACACCCCTGCTAGCCCACAGCCTGTGTAGGGCCTGGAAGTACATCATTCAGTTTGCATGACCCTGCTCCTTTGGAGAATCACATTGGTGCATTACCTTCTTGCGGGGGCTGCAGGAATCCCGCGATCCTATGTGGAGGGCCACGAGGACTACCTCAGGAGAGAAGCCAAACAGCTCAAGAGGGAAAACACTCCCCCCCCGGGACTTGTCCGACACCTACAAAGTCAGGTCTCACGAGGGCCTCGCTCCCTTGAAAATGAAAGCAGCTCATGAAGGCCTCGTTGCCACCGTGAAGGAACCGGGACGATCAATCCATGAGATTCCCAGGGAAGAGTTGAGACGCACGCCTGACATCCCAGTGGCAGCAAGGCCTCTGAAGGAAGGATCTATCACACAGGTGCATTCCTGGGGGTGTGCGGGGGAGACGGTTACTTTGCATGAGGTAAAGGGGATCAGTACAGCACCAAGTGGATGAAGGCACTGGACAACTGGGCTGGAGAGGGGCCTCCATGGGGGTGTCTCCTGGAGAACTTTGGCCCCTGTTTAAATACGTTAAAGTCTGGCACGTACTTGGCCGTCTTTCCCCAGAGGGGCCCAGTGCACACATGGGATGTCACAGAGCGTGAGGAGATCTCCAGGGCGCGGCGTGTCCCGCCCCTTTGTGGGTGCCCTGTCAGAGCAGTTCTGTACGGGGTTTGTTGTCCGGAGGATATTTGAAGTCCCGAGTGATGCTTTCATTTATTGCCCGACTGAATCGTGTAGTACCTGGGGTCTGAGTGTAACCTCAGAACGAAGGTGGCCTTATTACTTGTGTAGACTCCTGGCAAACTTAGTTAAATGAAGGGTCTGTCTGCACAGCGAAGCTGCCTGGGCTAACTTGAACCCAGCAAGTGCAGATAACGGGTGCGGTGAAGACAGTGCAGGGCAGATAGTACAACCCCAGCACGGACTCTGATACGTCCTCGGCTCCCTAGCTTTGTGTGATGCTCACACTGCGCTGTCTTGGTGGCTATTGTTAGCCATGCTAGCTAGATTCTGGCTCGCCTGGCTAGGCTAGCCCGTTGGAGTAGAGGGGGGAAGAAGTGGAGAGGGTTGTGCTTTTGCAAAAATGTCATTGGTCAAGTTTTTGTTTTGTAAAACCAGGGACCTTCCGATGCAGGTTCTTTCTACACGACACCCCCTTAATCTCCTCCCAGGAAATAGAGGGGTGGTGGGATGAGATGATTGATGCCAGTTTTGACCCCGCTCTAATGAAGAGTGCCCCTTTCTAATCAACTTTGTGAGACACTCACCCGCCACATGTAAACTTCTTGGGTCCTGCTGTGTTCTCAGTTACATGGATGTAAACCCAAAGTGAACTCACTGAAGTCAGTTGAAGTGACTCTGGATTATGTAGGTGTCGGTAAGAGCAGGGTCTGTCACCTCCAGCAGGGCCAGCCTTAGGAACTGAGGAACAAGGGATTGGGGCACGTTTCGTGGCGTGGCCTTGCATTATACGTTCAGCGTTTCGATAGCAGCTGTTTAGTAGACTCGTGACTGTTGATTGTATCGTATTTCTCTGGGGTGTGTGGGAGAAGCACAGGGGATAGACACACTCATTAATGGTGATTCATCTTCCCATTGTCACACCAGTGGGGAATGGGCATTTACATACCACGTTCTGCTGGGCTGTAGTTCCTGGAGACCATTGATTCCCATGGGAATAGGAGTCTCTGCTCACCTTTCCCTGCTCCAGTGGAATAGCGTTACTTCCTAGTTCTGAGTCTCACCCTGGGCGTTCTGTGGACAGTGCTGGTGCTACTGATAGAGCACAAGCCCTGTTGATTTTCAGGGGGACGTTTGTTTCCAAGTCACTTCAGTGCTTTGGAATATCCCACCCTAGGGCCGAGTGACCATCTGAAAGAGCAAATGGTGATCTTCACGGAGACTGCTCCGTTTGCATTGCCTTTCCCTCTCTGACGCCCTCTTTGCTGCCTTCTTTCCCCAGGGTACCCCGCTGAAATACGACAGCAACTCTTCCTCCGTAAGTGCCAAGAAGCATGATGTCCTGTCGATCATCGGGAGCCCAGGGAGGGCTTTTCACTCTGTGCACTCGCTGGACGTCATGCAAGACCCAAGGACTCTGGAAAGAGCTTGTTACGAGGAGAGCCTGAAAAGCAGGCCCAGCCCAGTTACAAACTCCGGAGGCTCCATTACCAGGGGAGCCCCTGTGATTGTCCCTGAGCCCGGAAAGCCTCGCCGTAGCCCGCTTACCTACGAGGACCACGGGGCAGCGTTTAGCAGCCATCTGCATCGAGGTTCTCCAGTATCCACCAGGGAGTCGACCCCAAGGCAGCATGAAGGTAACTTGTTCTCCAGCAGCCTGCTAACGTGGTGGGGGCACTTGGAGCTTTTAGAAAATGCTATGGTTGGCGCATACAGAGAGTTGGCTGCGTTCCCACCCTCACCTCCTATTTGCTGTCCCCTCACAAACGCTAGAGGGAAATGTACAATAGTTACTGTGGATCAAATGCTGTGGTGTAAACCTGATCTATCTCTTGGAAGCCAATGGAGGTGGCTCCACACTGACACCAGAATCGCTGAGAATGGGATTTGGCTGTGTGTGATGCTGGAGGCTGTGCTGTGGAGGAGGCGTCTGCTTCGTACCCAGGCTTTGATCTGGAATGTGCATGTTTTAATGGTGTGGGAGAACGCTCGGGGCTAAGTAACATGGAAAATTGGGGGGAGGAGGGATATTTTCTCCCCTCTCTTCTGTTCAAGTCTGCATGTTTGTCTGTCCAGCTCTGCATTTCTACCTCATTCATCACCATGGCATCTGTGGGCTTTGGCTGTAGCTGGGTGTCGTCGCCGCTAGCCAGCACACGGAGACAGTCCAGTTGGGTTGTTGAGATCTCAACAGTCTGACATCCCGTTGGGAGATGCCAGGGTTTGGCTGCCTCAGAATGCTTGTATGTTTCCAGCAGTGAGCGCATGCGTTGAAATCACTTGGGCTGCTTGCAAGCTGCCTACGAGCAAGACCCCGGCCTGGCAAAGCGCTGGGATTGTGCTGCCATAGCAGCTCTCAGAGGCCACATTTGAAAGCCAGCAAAGTGGCTTGGTCAGGCAGAATTTGGCACAGTGCAAATCTAGCAATCCAGAGCACAGGCGTAGCCAGCATGACTCGCTGCCTGGCTGATGGGACTGCTCTTCAGTCTGACAAATGCCTGTTTCCTTTCATCCTGTTAACTCTTGGTTGCTTGGTGAACCATAAGTACAAGAGCACGTGTGCGTAGAGTGCACTTACAGTAACAGCCAGAGTCAGCTCCAGCAACACTTTCCCCTAGATCCAGCCAGAGCCTCAGGGCTTGTGAGTCATCAGGCGGGGCAGGGTAAATCTCAGCTTCAGAAAACTGCAGTCTCATCCAAGAGCGTTAGTGCAGCCCCTTCCTTCCCGTGCTTCCTCTGAGGGTTGAACGAGAGGGGTGACCAAAGAGAGCCACGGTGACCTTGCCTATGATCCTTAATAGAGAAGAAGAATTTTCAAAAAGCCGCTCCACCCAACAACCAATAGACCAACAGCCAGTAGACGCTGGGCAAACCAATAGCCACCCCGCCCAACAACCAATAGAACCAGGGGAAACCAATAGCCACCCCACCCAA